>APFE031657335.1:128218-150829 GCA_000404065.3 Pinus taeda | reverse complement strand
CATCACACATAAGGCACACACATGAACATCATGATATAAGGTGGAAACCCAATGCGGGAGAAAACCACCTGCTGCAAGTCATCTCAATCTTCTTCTTAATAAGAAAAATCCTTTTACAATATTTTGTACTGGTGCAGCCTTATACCAGTACGGGAGCTACAACCCCCTTTGCTCTTGTACTAGCCGATCCATTTACTAGTACGCAGGCTACTACCTGCTACAATGCTCCAAAAGATTTCTGCTACTGGAAGGGAGCTACCACCCCCTTAGCTCTTATACTGGCTAAGATACTAGTACGTAGGCACCGGCCTACAATATTCTCTCCTTCAGGTACCACGTTTCATTAATTTTCATACTGGATACACCTGAAGCACAACACATAATCTTAAAGGCCACGTTTCATTCAATTTTCATACTGGACCCATTAACATAATTGAAGCACATAATCAATCAATCTTCTGAAACACCCAAACACAAATACATATACAAGGATAATATGTGAGTTATCAACCAGATCTAGTACATCAGATCACATAAAGATGAGTCATTAAGAACTTGATCCATTCAACCATCAAGACTGATGCTAAACATAATCATACTGTTATCAGAACTCAATACCAGTAACCAGACATCAATTATGCACCCAGAACCCTACAGAATAGTCAAAGGCAGTTAAAACAAATTTCAAGCAGGGTCCGCAACCTCACCACTAGACATCTGCGAACATCCGTGCCTGTGCTACTTTCTGATATGCAGGTATCTGTACCTCCACAGTCTTCTTATCTATGGATATCCGCACCTGCGCACTCTTCTTCTCTACGGGTATCTGTACCTGCACCGTGTCGCACCTGCAGTCCTGCGGCTACATCCGCACCTGCACACTCTTCTACTCTGTGGGTATCTGCACCTGCACCGTGTCGCTCCTGCGGTCCTGTAGCTAGATATGCACCTACACACTCTTCTACTCTGCGGGTATCCGCACCTGCACTGCGTCGCACCTGCGGTCCTGCGGGTATAGATGGTTTTTCAGTCTTCAAGCATTCCCCAGACTATTATATCTACAGATCTCATCATGCGCCATGGAGATCTCGACCCATCAGTTGATTTTTCTATAATACTCAGGTTTCTCCTTGATTCAGATCTAGCTATCACTCACCAACCGATCATAAGTATTTCAAATCTAGATCACCTTAAGATATTCAACCCATTACCTTCTCTTCCAAATGATCTCCTTCCCCTTTTTATAGTCTAGGCCTTTCTCAAACCATGGATCAAAAAACCATTGAGAAAAAATACCAAGGATTCAATACTTGGGTTCAACACTTTTGGATGCAATACCACGGACCAAAACCATAGGATCAAACATGTCAGACTAGATACCATGGATCACCATAGGATTTCCCACATGCGTGCACTTTTCTCTGCATGGAAGTGCCTGTACTGGGGTCCGCACCTTTTGTTCGGATAACCTGCGGACATGACCGCACTTTCTGAACGGCGTACCTGCGATTCCGCACCTTTTGAATGGTGTACCTGCGAACCCCTTATTTTCTTCCATTCTGAGAGGCTGATCATCAATCTTTGCTACTGGCCTGTTGCACTATGATCTGTCACCTGTATGAGTTGCCATCAAGGACAACACTTATCTCATAATGCCAACAATCTCCCCCTTTGAACTTGATGGCAAAGCTAACTTGTCATACTAAGGACTGTCGTTTGATTCCTTTGCACTGTCATGTATTCTATCACATCTGATATCTCTTCTTGTAGATTCATCTGATTATATATATATGAGATGTTCTTTTATGAGTGGGTTTCCATCAAGTACAACACATGCATCATAATGCCAACAAACCCAACAAGAAATCACACTCACACGTAAGAAAATAATAGAGGGCTATCAGGACAATGATGCTAGAGAGGTATTTCACCACTAATGTCTCTGACAAGAATCAAACCTAGGAGATAGTGAAAAACCTTAAATCAGGAAACAAAATCCACTTATTTGAAGCAGATATGAAAAATTTACACATTAATCAATCATAAAAAACATGGATGTCAAAGTAGACTTCTAGTGAGCAAATAGAAGTACCAGAAGACTACGAAAATTCCAAGTAAAACCCTTCAGAATTCCACAAAACAAGGCTTCAATGCTTAGTTGTGGAGAAAATTTAGAAATAGTAGCCAACAATGCTTTGTTGTAGATTTAACTAAGCAACAATAGAGCCTTCAATACTCTAGTATCAACTAGAGCTAAGAAACAGAAGGAAAAATCTCTGATCCTAAGATTTTGAGCACCAAGGATTCAAATCCAAGCTAACTATTTGACTTATTAATACAATAAAATATTGATGAAATTAACAAAACATTGTTAGAAGGAATAGATAAAGGATGAAAAAAGGTGCCTACTAGGATTTCCTTACTGGAATCACCAATTCTATTTAAGGATAGATTTCACATACATTAACAAGCTACTTTAAATCCAGCTGGTCTTCCCAAGACTTGCTTAGACAGAAGGTGTAGTAATGAAGAAAAATATGTAGAAATTTGATAGGAATTGTAACTGCTTAAGATTTCAACTTGAAAACAAGATACACAATACTAATCTACTGATCTGCAAAATGGAAATCACAATTTAGAACAACATGAATAGACATGCAATAAGAAAAACCACAAGTACATGGTTATTTCTAGGGGAACCCAATGTAACAACCATTGTCCAAATTCCATGTAAATAAAGATAATAAAGGAAAAATAATAACCAAGGTCATGGGACGCGTATTCCAAGCTGAATTTTGGGCAAACCATCTTAGTGTTGGTGTTCATTTGTTTATCATGTCTAAGGAAGTTAGCAAAGGGAAAGGCAAAGGCTTTGAAAAGGCATGAGGCATTAATTGGCATTTTATTTATGAAAATAATGGAAATTAGGAGAAAAGGAAGGTGAAAAGTCGCAGTGGCATGTGAGGAGGAAAATGAAAGAAAATATTGAAAATTGAAGAAAATAGAGCCCTCATTAATAAAAAATATTTTGAGGATCAATTGGTACCTTTTTTCAATTGATATTTGAAGCTCTCTTTCTATTCTCTCTCTCTCTCACTCTTGGACACTTAGAGTTTTCTTGGAGCACTTTAGCTTTGAATTAAGGAAAGCAAAGAAGGAAAAGAGGAATCAAATATTAAGAAAGGAAGAGAAAGATCAAGAAGCTTCAATGAGATTATTTGTACGCATCGATTTATATGTGTGATTTCCTTGCTAGATTTGGCATGCAAGGTACATGCATGTGTGCATTAGGTTCTCTTGTTGTAATTGGAATGGGTTTTTCTAGGTGTGACAGTGTTCTTCAGCCTTGCCATTCCATTCCCATATAGTCATGGTTTGATGGGTTCTCTTTTATGGTTGAGTTGGATTGTCGAATGGTTTCAAAACTAAGTGAGGTGGTCTCTAAAAGAAATAACACATGGCCTAGGAACCCCTGAACTAGACTAGGATTTCGGTAAATCTGGATTTTGTGTGCCTCATTGGGCCTAGGAATCCTCAAACATTATATGGCAGGATATACAGTAAATCCTAGAGGTGTGTGTCGTCAATCAGGCCTAGGAATTATTGGCATGTGAATGGAAAGATATATGGTAAAGCCTAGAGGGAGGAATATTTATTAGGCATAGGAATCATCGACCGTTGTATGGCAGGATATATGGAAAAGCCTAGAGACTAGGAGACATGAAAATTCCTCACCATGTAGGTGGAGAAATCCAGTGGCATCCATGCTTTTTTAGGCCCTAGTGGTCTGGAAAGGATTGCGGTAAAGCTTGAGGAAACCTGGTTTGGTTTGGTTTTGAGTCCCACATTCATGCTTGAAATATGGCATGGGGGTGATTGGCTGAAAGAAAGATTTGGTTCAGCCAATCTATAGTCGGGTGGTTCATGGAAGTCCCATAGCTAGTTGGATTTTTCCTTCATTAATAAGAGCTCCTTCTCTTTGGTATTTAATGTCTAAATGTATTGGTTTGCATGTGATTCTTATGGTTGTTATATCCTTGTTATGTCTATTTGTTATATGTTGGTTATGAGTATGTTTTATGATTAACTTGATGTATGGATCTCATCATATTTTGATTTGGAAATGAACATATAATGTATACATGACCTAATAGATGATAATGCACCTATTGTGATATGGTAACAATGCTTCTTTACAAATCTCACATAATTATGAGACTTCTATGCTCAGATCTGATGTTAAGACCTATAGATTGCATATTTGTGACATGTTTAGTCAAATGCATGTCATGGCTAGTAGGGGTCCATTCAATTCATTGGTCAAGTGACTACATTAGTACCTTCATTTCAATGTAATTTATCATTTCTAAAGGTTTCATGAAGTTTTGGTCAATGGCTTGAGTGTTGGCCCTGAAAAAGTGGCATAGAATCTAGTGTCGCTCGCTGAGAACTATCTAGAAAATTCCACAGTCGCTAGGATTCCCTTGTTGTGGGAGTGAATCGAAGGATTTTTTCACATGCATTCCTTGTCATAGGAGTAACTGAGGCTCTAGGATAGTGAAAATATAAGTTGTCTCAGATGTTAAGCACTTGGAAGGGTTGGTTACCTCCTGAAGGGTATGTAGCTCCTCAGAAAGGTCAGTTTGGTTGTTTTCATCAATTCCACTTCCTTAATTGTAATTGAGTTGAATCACATCATAGTATCCTCTCGTCACATATTTACCCCAGTGGACTGATTAGATTAGGTAAATGTGGGAGGAGGGTGTTACAGAGTGGTATTAGAGCATGGTTCACCCCTTAGACTGGATGGGTGGTGTGTTTTTCATGCATTCATGTTGATTGCATATATGTTTTCTCTATGATTTTGGTCTACATACCTGTTGTGTATGCATGGTGGTGTCACCATGTGAAAGTGGATGGTCTATTTTTGGATGTGGTCAACATGAGTGTATGTCAGTTATGCATCGGTTATTCATGTTAGTTCTTATATATTGTTGTGCATACATTTATATGCTTGTAGTTGTTATGCATGAATTCATGGAATGTGGTTAGTATTATTAGGCATTTATAAATGGATAGTGGTTAAACTAATGTTATATGTTGATGTGATTATGATTATGATTATACATGTACCATGCTAATCTTTTTGACCTTGTAGATGATATATCTTCCCCTGCACTACACTGAGATATGTTGATTATGTTATGTTTTGGTCTTAGTTGACATGGTGTACTTGAAGGAAAGAGATTAAAGATGACTAGAAACATGGTAGACTATAGTTCACGAGATTCTCCCTATAGGCTAGATGAGCAACGTGGTGTTGGGAATTCTTCTGACTTAGCCTACACATTGAGAAGATTGAAGGGAGATAAGGAGTTGTAAGGAAAATAATGACATGATCATACAGACATAGGATAAACAAGAAGAAGTTAATGTAGTAATCCTTCAGAGTTCATTAAAATTTCAGAGATAGGGACCACTTCAGATCAACCATGGGCAGGAGGAAAAGACAAATGGGGCATATGGTAGTACATCTCATGGTGGGCACAAGTCAGATAGAAATGCCACAATCAGAGATGGCAAGATATTCGATACTCTAGATATGAGAGGTGATGGACACATGTTCTATTCTAGTTTTGGTTCTCATCGGCACTATGATCACCATCATTATCATCCTTACAGGCAGAGAAACATGGGTTATTTTCTTGATGAGTTCAAGAAAGAAAAATCGCCTACCTTTCATGGAGACTTGAATAAGCCAGAGGATGCAGAGGCATGGCTACTTGGGATGAAGAAATTCTTTGAGTTGCATGAATACATAGATAACATGAAGGTTAGAATAGCTATATTCAACCTCAAAGGGAAAACATACATTTGGTGGGAATATGTGAAGCATGTCAAAGACATTAAAAGAGAAGAGTTGAGTTAACACGAATTTAAGAGCCTTTTAAGAAAGAGGTACTTGTTAGAGAGGTACTACGACAACAAATCCAAGGAGTTTTATGAGCTAAATATGGGATCGATGATAGATGAGGAGTATATGACCAAGTTCTTGGAATTATTGAGGTATGTATTGTATCTTAAATATGAGAAGGCCAAAGTTTAGATATTTGTTAGTGGATTTCCATTAGTATTTAGAAATCAGATTAAGTATGATGCGCCTGAGTCACTTGAGTAAGTTGTTGGGAAATTGAAGCATTGTTACGAGAAGTCAAAATGAAAGACATAATCTCAGCAAGGTTGGAAAGGGAAAGAAAAATATAAGGGTAAATTGCATCCAAAAAGAACAAGGCCTCAGGATGCAGGTGAGAAAGAAAATGTTGCACCTTACAAGAAGTTTAATGGATCACAACATGGAGGGTGATAGGATAACGGTGATGGTAAAAGACATTTGCGGTGTTAGACATGTGGTAAGGATCATCTCAAGAGGGACTTTCTCTAGAATCAGGGTGGTAGGTCTCATATTTATAGTGCACAGGAAGCACGGACAATTGGGGATATTTGGCAGAGCATTCCACGGATTTATGTAGCGCTGGCTAATAAGCAGGAAGAGCACTGTTATCGATATGGAAGGTAAACTTTGTGATCAAGTTGTTTCCATTTTTATTGACCTTGGATCTAATTATAGTTATGTTAGTCCTGACCTGGTGGATAAATGTGGTTTGAATAAATAAGTGCATGCAGAATCTAGGTTAGTGTAGTTGGTTATAGGTACAAAGAAGAGAGTGTATCACTGTGTAAGATCTTGTGCATTCGAGTTGAATGGTATTCCTACCTCAACACATTTCAATGTATTTCCCTTGGGATCATATAGTATGATTTTTGGTATGGACTGGTTGTATCTTCATAGGACCAAAGTGGATTTTTTATGAAAAGTCAATTGAGTGCTTGGATGACAATGGAGAACATAGAATATTGTAGGGTAAGAAGAATACAACATCAAGTTGAATGGTGACAACTATGAAAGAAAAGAGCAGTTGTAGAAAAGGGTGTGTGTTATTTGCAATGGATATTTCTAGTGATAAAGGTAAGGATGTTAAGGATGCAGAGGTATTGATCTTGCAGCTTTCAAGATGTGTTTCCAACAGTGATTTTAGATTTTCTACCTCACAGAGAAGTGGACTTTTCCATCGAGTTGGTAGCGGGGGCAACACCTGCATCAAAGGCGCCATATAGGATGAGCACGCTAGAGTTAGTAGAGTTGAAGTTAAAATTCAAGGAAATTATTGACAATGGATACATTAGGCCAAGCGTATCACCTTGGGGTGCACCAACATTGTTTGTGAAGAAGAAGGATGGTACTCTCAGGCTCTGCATTAATTACAAGAAGTTGAACAAATTGACCATCAAGAACAAGTATCCGTTTTTTAGGATTGATGACTTGTTCAGTTAGTTGAAGAGATCAATAGTGTTCTCGAAGATTGATTTGAGATCAGGATATCATTAAGTACACATCAAGGAAGAAGACATATACAAAACTTCTTTCCAGACCAAGTATGGGCATTATGAGTTTATTGTAGTTCCATTTGGTTTGACTAATTCTAAAACTAATTTTATGTGCTTCATGAATAGTGTATTATGTGTCGTTGACCAGCCGAAATGTACCGCCAACAACTAAGGGGATCTCTCTAGTGTGAATTCCCAATTAAAACTCAAATTTTTTGGGATAGGAGCCCTATCCGGTATGTGGGCCCAGATGCCACCATGAATATTTCCTCTCTTGGTTATCCAATGAAAAGGTGTTAGAGTGGGACAATAATGAAATGCTTAGGCAATGGAACAAAATCAGCCCAATATTGACAAATTGCATAAAGAGGTACAAACAAGTCTTAGCAACAATAAGAACAGATATGCCATGAGAGGGATTAGTGAGCTAAAAACGAACTAGACATACAATAAATAGGAACATGCCAGAATCTAATTTCAAAGTAGTTCATAATAGGTCACCAACATGGAAAGGAACAAGTAAAAATAGATTCGAAAGAAGAACATACAAATATAGTGAAGTATCAGACAGCTAATACAACCACAATGAGTAAGCATGAGAATCAATGTTGAATAGAGAGAACATCTTATTAAAGTTTCTACAACTTCAAGTACATATCATGCAATTGGTCAAAACTCAATAGTGTAACATGGGCTTCTCACACCATTGCCTAATGCAAAACCCTAGCCCCACTGCAAATACACTCTACTAGCTGCCAAGAACTGAGTGTCTCTAGATCTCAAGCAGAAATAAACTATCTAATCCTAGCCTCAACTCAAGTGCCCAAGTCCCCCTGTGCAATGAGGTAGGAGGGCACATTTATAAAGATGACGCGACTGTTCACCTACCATGACCCTTGACCTTCCCTCATGCCCTTTCGGCTACCCTCATGACTCTTGGGATTACTTTCTCCTTTCTCAAGCCAAAAAGATTGTTACATGCCCACATCAGTCCTAACATAGTGTTTGATATAACGGTGGGCGATATTTACATCACAATGAAGGAGAGATAGAGAAGGATGTGGGGGGTTATTGGAAACCTTCGAATTCTTGTTACCCATATGTCACAAAAATGTGGATGCTTGGTCCTAGAACCAGCCTGTTTTCTTGCCACTATGCTTCGCTCACATTCATTAATCTTCTAGTGATGCGCCTCTGATTTTATTGAAAGGTTCCTAACACTTGGAAGGGAGAATTTGGCTTGCTGAGAGGAAACCCTAGTGCTGGATTTCGTTGTTGACATTGTTGTGAAACCATGAAGACATTAATTGTTGGAGTGCCTATCATTGTGCCTTGCCTACACCCAACCCCCTCTTGTTTTTGTGTTCTTCGTTGAAACCCTATTTGTGTGGGTTCTGTGGAAACCCTAGCTCCCTTCATCTAGGTCATATTTCTTCTTTCTCCCATGATATACAAGAAAAAAAAACATATTATTCACATACATAATAGCATTTAGAGAATAATATTAGAAAGATTAAAATAATGGCTAAGAATGAAACACTAATTTGGACCCCTATTTAGTCCCTTTCAACTCCACGGTGTTTTCGATGAATTTGAATTCTAACCATATTCTTTAGCTTGAACCAATCTCATCCGATGGTGTTGAAGGTGAAGGTTCTCAAGATTTTTTATCTTCTATAGGGGGGTAAATGTAGTGCCAAGAGGCATATATCTCTCTCCTATTTGGGATTCAATACTATGATGCGTGAGGTTTACCTCCTTGAATTCTCTTTTATAAAGCTATGAAGGTTTCTTTAAAATGCCACAGATATTTATCCATAATCCTAGAATTATAGTAGACCAAAGAGACGACCCCACATACGTGAAACCAATGATGTCACTTCCAATATTTCAAATAAAGAACAACTTTATTAAGAATATTTTTCTCCCTCATTTTGTTTTTCTGTGCATGACCCCTCTCTGAATTCCTCATCATTTTCACATTGAGAATATTCCCTCTTAACAAAGGTCCTCCTATCCAAGAGTGATTTTAACCAAGGAACTACACAATTGTCACTTTGACAATGCCCTTATCAATCATGTGCACAATATTATCTACTTTGTGCTCCAAAGTTTTCCAATCGATTCCTTTATTATTTTTGGATGTTCGCTCTTATGTGATGATGATGGACTCATCATGGCCCAAGCCTCCATTCAACACCTTCGTGGCCATCATGAAGAACCAAGGTCACATAGTCGACTTATGATGGGGTCGCATCTTTGGCTATGTCACTGGGCACATCATATGACCCAAAGAGGTAACACAATAGTCAGACTAGTAGCACTAGCCACTAGCTTCTTTCAATGGTGATTGTGTGACTTAGTGACCTGCATAGTCGCAACTTTGGTTGGATCGCATCCCTGGATATCTAGATGCAAATTGTTAGAAAATTATATATTACAGAGCAATGGAAAACATAAAATATATTGCAGAAATATAAACACAGAAAACACATAAAATAAGAGAGACACAGATATACGTGGTTCACCCAATTTGGGCTACATCCATGGAGAAACAACCAGTCCTTCCTTTTATATTATCCAACAAAATGAAGAGATACAACCTATAACAGATCCACTATAATTCCCTCTTTGCTCTCACACAATCTCCTCTCTCTTTCTCACTCAGAATACAGATCTACACAGATGCAATACAATTCCACCATATATAGCGAGGGGTTGCCTTCTAGGGATAAAAACCCTAAATTAAACATAACTTCTACCGTCAGATCTCTGCCTAATGAACAGCCCAGATTGACTACGGAATTACAACATTTTACAAGGAAATTTTACATCTGTTTTAAGCTTCGGGGGCACTGCCCCCAATCCTTCGCCAAGGGGGGGGCCTTCAAATAATCGTTTCCACCCCCCCTTGGACCCCCTCGCGGCATACATTTTATAGGTGGCATTGCTGCCACATTAAGAAATGGGATCCAATGTGGTGATACCTCTGAATAAGGCAGATAATCGTGCTCCACACCCAAGAATCTCCCACTTGGAGACTAATTATAGAAGATCCACTGCTGCTTCATTTGCTGGACAATGGTTCCACTTTGGACCTGGTTGTTTCTCATGTTCTTCATCATACTTGAAGACTAATTGAAACTAATTAGAATCTCAGTTTCTCCCTGGTTACAACTTTTGTTAACATATCTGCAGGATTCTGGCTAGTGTGTATCTTTTCCAGCTTCAATTGTCCATCTTCCAACACTGACCGTATGAAATGGTACTTGAGTTGTATATGTTTAGTCTTGGAATGAAATGCAGAGTTCTTTGCAAGATGTATGGCACTCTGGCTATCACTGTATAACCTGCCCAACTCATGCTTCTTACCCAATTCATCCAGAAACCTTTGTAACCAAATCATTTCTTTACTAGTCCCTGTAGCAGCAACATACTTTGTTTTTGTTGTTGAGAGAGAAACAACACTTTTTAGTTTTGAAACTCAACTAACAGTTGTTCCACCTACAGTAAACACATACCATGTTGTGCTCCTCTTTTTATCTCTACCCCCCGCCATATCTGCATCAACATATCCCTATAAAGCAATGTTTGAACCACCAAAGCATAATGCTTGATTTGTGGTACCTCTCAAATACCTGAGAATCCACTTCATTTCCATCCAATGTTATTTTCCTGGATTTTTCATGTATCTGCTTACAACTCCCACTAAATGTGCGATATCATGCCTTGTGTAGACCATTACATACATTAAGCTTCCAACTGCTGATGCATATGGAACTTTAGACATACAATCCATTTCTTCCTGAGACTTGGGACACACCTCCTTAGTTTGAAATGGCTATCTAAAGGTATACTAAATGGTTTTTCATTCTGCATATTAAATCTTTTCAACACCTTTTCTATGTACTCACTATGAAACAATGTTAATTTTTGATTCTTCCTGTCTCTTGTTATTCTCATACCAAGGATCTATTTTTCTGCACCTAAATCCTTCATTACAAATGAGTTTGCCAATTTTCTTTTGAGCACATTTATTTCTTGCATGTTAGAACCTGCAACAAGCATGTCATCTACATACAATAACAACATAATATAGTTTCCATCATTTTTCCTTTTGAGATAAACACATTGATCAGAGTGACATCTAGTATAACCTTGTTCAGACATAAACTTGTCATATTTTAGATATCACCGCTTTAGAGCCTGTTTTAAGCCATACAAGCTCTTCTTCAACCTGCACACTAATTTCTCCTTCCCTTTTACCTCATATCCTTGTGGTTGTTGCATATATATCTCTTCCTCCAAATCCACATGGAGAAAGGTTATCTTTACATCTAACTGCTCAAGATGCAAATCTTCAGCTACTACTAGACTTAAAATAGTTATGATTGAAGTCATTTTAACAACAGGAGAAAATATCTCATCAAAGTCTATACCCTTTTCTTTAAAAACCCCTTCACCACAAGTCTAGCTTTATACCTTTTTCTACTTTTTATGGCCTAAATCTACCTCAGGCTGAGAAAAGCAGGTCTAGGGTAACATCAAACCACGCTTAACCTGGTAGCTAGCCCTACCAGGTCAAGAGAGGTCTCTCTCTTTGTCAATCTTAGGAAAATATAGCAAATAATGAAAGAGATGACTGATGTAAAGACTAATTTTAGGCTAGGTATATGCTCAGAGAAGTTTGATTGAATATAATGGTTGATTGTTGGACCAAATGTGAAAGGCAATTTTGGGTCCGGGAAATGAACTCAGTCTTGCAGAGGTTTCTATGGGGTGAGGTAGGAAAGTGCTTTAGTACTTTGAATTAAGTGAAATGGAGAGTTTTAAGAGTGGTGAGGAGTTTGAGAGGGCATGGAAGTGTCATGAGTCCTCTTCAAACAGTAGAAAACATGTAAAACTAAAGAAACCCTAAGGTAGAGCACTGCAACATCAATGATTTTCACCTTTATACTTGTTTCATTTAGTTAAGCATAAAAGAGAGAGATAATGGCACACGTAAATGCATGATAACTTGAATAATATAAGGAAAAACAATACTAAGTCACCTTGACACAAGAATCCCACAAAATGCTGCAAACCCTGGTCTATTTCCTTGCCAAACTACAAAAATGATGTACAATAATGCTCAAAACATCCACAAGAGTCCAAGCCTGAAAAATGACTAAGAAAAAACATGATATAGACCTCCAAACCACCTGTGCTATCGATCATGGGTCGAATCCATGAGTCAAGGAGTTGTTTCAACAATATCTAAACTAGGAACACAAAAATAGGCAGTGGAACAGCTTGCCCTAACACTTAGGAAACAGATTCATTCAACTCAAAACCAACTACAACTGATGTACCTACCTTCATGAGTCAATTTTTATCATTATTACATCATGGTACATGAATTTACATCATATCACATCATGAAATTGACTATAAGAGAGAAAAAGTCAAACTGGAAGAAAACTAGGTGAAATTCTAAGCAAACATGCAAAATTGGCACTTTTTCATCCTATGCGTAGCGCCATTTTTCTGTGCATAGTGCTTTTTCCAAGATGCTTTTGGAAGGCTTCCCGAGGTCCAAATTAGGTGAAAGATAGCTTGTTTGGAATACCGATGAGTCTACTTTTTGGAGCAACTTGAATTTTTTGATTTGTAGTTCATTTTCCCCTCCAAAATTGCAATCTCCCAAGATTGCTTCCTGTGTGGCCAAAAAGTGGCAGAGAGGGCATTTTTTGGGTGTTTTCAGCCCTTTTGGAGGCCCAAAACATGTCAAAATTTCCTATCCATTTCTGAGCATGCATAACTTTTCATGAGGAATCCAAAATTGCAAAGTTTTTTTCAAATGGAGGTCCCCATCTCATGCTACGCACCTGCCAAAAAAACTTGTTTTTTGCCTGAAAAATTCAAAAATGCCAAAAATTTCACCAAATTTCTTGAAATTTGGCATGAGTGATCTATGTTTGGTGCTATGCTAGGCCAATTAAGCTTCAGCCAAGATCCTGAGCTTATCTTGCTCTTTCTTGCTCCTCAAAGTTCTTAATTTGGCTTTTAGGCTTCTTATATTTCTTTTACAAATTTTGTTCTAGGCCAAATAGTGATAAGCCATGTGGCACAACATCTTTTTCTCCTTGTTGACTTTCTCAAGAAGCTTCTCCAAATTCATATTCACCTTCTCCAACAAATATTCCCGGTCATTGTCCTTTTGTTCAATCAACTTGCCCTTTGCCCTCTTGGACTTTTGCCAGTATCTTTGATGACTTGCCGCTCCAGGAGTTCTTGTTTGTCAGCCAATGGCTTGTTTTCTTACTCAAGGAATTTAATAATCCACTTAGCCCTCTCAAGGTCAAGTGATAAGCATGGATTTCGGCCTCTTTCTCTTTGATTACCTCCTTGTGTCTTGAGCTTTGGGAGCCCAAATCAGTATCCTCCTCCCGAATCAAAACAAAATCTCTCTCTTGACCTTCAGAAGGCCCTTCATCATGCAATGGTTGCTTCCCTTTATCCGGTACCTGTACCGCTAAAGAAGAAGGCACAACCCCTTTCACCCCAGGTGAAGATAGCATTTTCTTGTGGTCTGGTGAACGAAACGAGACCCCTTCCACGCCAAGTGGAGATAATACTCATTTGGCAGCTACAAATAGTATCCTTGTGCCCTTTTCATAAGTGACAAATACTGGCACTCCTGTAGTTTGAGTCTCATGAACCTCTGGCTAATTTGAAGGCCCTCCTTCCTCTTGAAACACTGATGGGGTCACCTGAGGGCCTTTGAAAACCTCATGTGAAATGAAGGTATCCCAAGAAATATTCAGAAAGCTCAGCTAATGCAAAATAACAATTTTGATCAATGAAAAATGATAAATGCTATTGAACTATTGAGGAAGAGGTTTCCTTTGCGCCAATGTAGCCATCTTCTCAATATTTTTGCATATGAAATAGGGGAGGTCCATCATCCTCACTCTAGTAAAGTGCATCAGCAATCTAACATGGTAACTGTACAAGCGAAAAAACCTCCCTTCACAGGTGAAATATTTGATAATGAGCTTCATGAGTGGAGCATAAGTGTCTTGTAGATATCTGAAAGGAAAGACTCTACTGATTTGCCTTTGATAACTAGCCTTGATGTAAGGCTCATAATGCTCTTTACCCACAAGCTGTCCTTTGTTCCACTGTTCACCCACATTAGGAATACCTATTGCTGCAGCAATAGTTTCAGGTGTCAAAGTGAAAGATACACCAGCTAAGTTCACCTGGCCATTATGAAGATGAAGGACAAATAGCCTAGCAAGTTCATGGTGGTATTTCACTCTCTCCACCATATCACAAAACTGGTAGCAAGACTGATGTTTAAAGCATGTTACTACAAGAGGGCAAGCTAGTAACTTTGTGAGAGTAGTGGGCTCTTCCCGGATGTGTTTTCCTCCCTTATGTGGTTTTCTTGGTGCATGTACCTCTTGGGAAGAATCACTCACAATTTCCTCATCCCTTTCATAAGCTGAATCTATTTCCATACTTGCAAATGTGGAGTGTAGAATGATGAATATGAAGAGATTTTCTTGAAATATAGGTGATTGTTGTTTTATTTTGCTCATAAAAGGGTTGACTGATAGTATAAGTGAAAAGGAGGATTTTGATGATAGCAATAGGGTTTTTAGGGAATGATAGGGTTTAGGAAAAGGGAATTAGGGTTTGGGGAATAGTAGGAAATATGCATAGGGTTTAGGGTTTGGTGATAGGGGTAAGGTGAGTGTCAATGGGAGAGGGAAAGGGGAAGGGAATTAGGGAAATTTAGTGTAGGGGGATGGGGTGTGGGAAAATCATACGAGTGAAAACAACAAGAATAACAAAAAAACCTGAGACAATTTTGCAAGAAAACTTTGAAGCAACTAGGGTTTGATTTTTCACCATTCAAATCACTATGATGGATGAAAGATTCTCTTTCTAGGGAAGATGGAAGGGTGTACTTACTTGAAGAGGTGATATTTGAAAATTTGGAGGCTTGGAAAATCGATGGAGTGAGTTTTTGAGCTTAGCTAATAGATGCGTCGTGCCAACACCCAGGTGTGTAGCGCATGTTGAAAATCCCTTGGAAAACCTGCACCCGGTGCATCGCGCCAGTGCCCAGGTGTGTCACACTAGTGAAAACTAGAGTTTTTTTGCTGCAACTTTCACTTTTTTTCCTCAAATGCGATTTTTCCTCTTTCTCTATCTCTTCAGCACAAAAAGAGGTCTTCTAACACAAAGGATCACTTTATATACATTTTGACTTTAATTTTTCATATAGAAAAACCCTACTTTCTAAAGTTCCTTTTCACTTTGCTTTTAAAAACTCTGTTTTTGCAGTTTGGCTCTTTTTGTCATTTGATGAACTGATGCTTGGATGTTTTTTGTTTCTTTTGCAGGAGCTAGAGTGTCGGATTTGGCAAGGTGACCAAGGCTGAAGATGGTGCTTTATTACATATGAAAAACAATAAAATTACATAAAAATTTACACGAAATAGAAAAAAATTGTTTTATCATGAGTAGAATTTGTGATTTTATAAATTTATTAAACATCCTCATGTGCCTACTGGCCTTTTATTGAGATTTTGAAGACCATGGTGGCAATCCCTAGACCTAATGACACCTGAAAACCCTAAAATGACTTCTGCAACTAAAAAAGAAATAAAAATGACAGCAGATGACCTGTACAAATAAAAATAGGCCAGCAAATAAAAGGCATGAGGGAAATTGACAAAGAACCACTACCATCAGATGATCCATGACCTAATGGTGTGCAGCTAATCGGACAAGACACCTAATATGCATGCAAAAAGAGAAATTTTGATCATTGATGGAGGGATGAAGATACCGACATTAACATTGGCTCCAATGGGGATGGTAGCTCCTGGGAGGTGCCAAGAACCATAGATCTCTAGAAATCAGACTAGAGCCTCTTCCATTAGGCAAAATCGAGTCAATAACTTTAGCATACTAAAACCAATATGTTGACTCAAAACTGACTCAATTACAAGACTCAAAACTGACTCAAATAACCCACACTAAATAACCAAAAACTGAAGTCAAACCTTCATTTTTATAGCCTTCACTTCAGGCCCCAAACTCAATGAATGACGACAGTACACACTTTGCAGTGAAGGAAATAAAATGGTATGTACAGTGACAAATTATGACAGCAAAAAACTTCTCAATGATAATACCGTTTCAATAGTCGACCATTGACCGGCCCTCCTGAACAATCTTCCTTGTCCATTTCTTTGAGGAGAAAAGAATTTTGACCTCGATATGCAGTAATCATGTATGGTCCCTTCCAAATATTCTCAAACTTGCCATGCTTGCCTTTATCCTCGTTTCTAGCATCCCATTTTAGCACTATGTCTTCAATCTAAAAATTTTCCACCTTTACCTTCCGATCATAAATTTTCTTAATTCTCTCTTGTAGCCTGAAGATATTTTGAAAAAATTCCTCTCTCATCTGTTGTAAATGGGTCATTTGGTTTATTCTTCACTGTAAATGATCTTCCTCGCTGCTAGCTTCCTATAGAAGTTTAACAACCGGGACTGCGAGAGATGTCAGGAACACCGTGTCAACACAATATACAATCTCAAAAGGAGACATGCCTATTGATTTATTCTGACTTACTCTATCTGCTCACAGTGCATTAACCAGTTTCTTATGCAAGCTCTTTTTGTTTGTTTCCAGCATCTTTTTAATGATGTTGACCAATGATTTGTTTGAAGACTTTGCCAATCTCTTACCTTGCAGATATTATGCAGTAGAATGTCCCAAGGTAATCTTGTATTTGCTACAAAAGTCAATCATCCTTCTGGACTTGAAAGCTGCTGCATTATCTGTAATCAACTTGTTAGGATAGCCAAAACGTGACAAAATATTGTTTTCAAGAAACTGAATTATTACCAAGTCGGTGGCCTGCCGAGTGGGAATTGCCTCAATCCATTTTGTGAAATAATATGTCGCTATTAAGATCCACTTGTGTTGAGTTGAAGATGTAGGATGAATCTCACCAATAAAATATAGGCCCCACTGCTAAAATGAGCACTAACTTTGACCGGCTTGAGAGGTAGAGGCTACAACTTTCTCCTTCCCTGAAAAATCTGGCATTCATGATAGCTAGTAACAGTTTTATAAACATCATCAAAGAGGGTAGGCCATTACTACCCTGCTCTCAAAATCTTATTAGCTATTGTCTTCCAGAATAGGTGACCTCCACAGTCTCCCTTGTGAAAATCATCCATGACTTGTTTTGCTTCCTCCTCAACCAAACAATTCAGAAAAATACCTCCGGGATCTTTCCAATAAATTTCATTGTTCATAATACAAAATTTAGCAGCATTCAAATTCATAGTTATACCTTTATTTTTGGCCATCTCCGGTGGTGGTGAAAGGTGCTGAAGCACATATACAATATCTGAATACCAAGGAGAATGGAGAAAAATTTCAGATACCTGAACAAGCGAACTTTCTTCATCTTCTTCGAACATAGCAGCAATTAGATTTATGTCCAAGGCATGCAAATTAGACTCTTCCATCAATTTTTCTAGACCTTCCCCTTGATTAGCTTTGTTGGATTTATCTCCAAGTCATATTCTAGCAACACTGTGATCCATTTACCTCTCCTCCCTTCCAGATCTGTTTGTATCAAAACATCCTTTATGACTGCGTTAGGGACATAAGCAAGAATATGAGAATGCATAATATATACCTGAAAATCTTTCAAAGCTTTCACCAAGGCAAGAGCTTGCTTCTCAATAATGTTATATTTTAAGGCTACATCTCTTGTTGTCCTACTAAAAAAGGCAATTGGCTTTTCGAGTTGGTCTGTTTTCTGCATTAACACTGCTGCCATAATATGATCAGAAGCGAATGAAAACAATATGAAATCTTGGGAATAATCCGGGCTTATCAAAATAGGAGCTGAAGAAAGAGCCAACATTACCAGGTTGAAAGACTTCATGGCTTCTTCGGTCCACTTGACCACACTATCCTTCTTCAACGTATTTGTAATCTCCCTCAAATGTTCAGCTATATTTAGCACAAAACGATGTAATAAGTTCATCTTACTGTTAAATGCTTGGATCTCTTTCTTATTACAAGTAAAATAAATTTTCTGAATAGCTTCCACTCGATTAGGATCAATGCGGATGCCATCCTTGGATATTATTTGACCGAGAAGCTTCCCTTCGTCCATGGTAAACAAGCTCTTTTTGGGATTGAGAGATATGCCATAATTTCTGCAACGCTGAAACACAATTTTCAGATGGTAAAGATGCTCCTCATCTGAATTTGAAAAGACATTCAAATCATCAAGATATACTCCTAGAAACACATATTTTTCATTTGCGAAGGTGATGTCCATGGCCCGTTGAAATGTTGCACCATAATTCTTTAAACCGAACGACATCTTGGCATAATGGAATGTCCCCCATGGAGTGGTGAATGTTGTTTTGTCCCTGTCATCCTCATGGACCAGAATTTGGTTGTAGCCGAAATACCCATCTAGCAGTGACATATGAGATGCCCCAACTACTCTTTGGAGTATGTGGTCCATTTTTGGTAGTAGATAATTATCTTTCAAGGATACCTTATTCAAATTTCTGAAATCAATGCATAATCTAATCTCACCTGTCTTCTTCTGCACGGGCACCAAGTTGGAGATCTAATCTGAAAATCTTATTGGAATGATTATACCAGCTTTGTACAATCGATTCACCTCTTTCTCTATTGATGGCAGCAACTTCAGATTTATCCTTCTCAACTTTTGACGAAATGGCTCCTGGTTTGGCTTGATTGGAATGATATGCTGAATTATACTCTTATCATATTCCTTCAAATTTGTATAGTCCCATGTAAATACATCAGAAAATGAAGAAAATAAACTAATGTATTTTTCTTTTACCTGAGGAGTTAATGCTTTTGACAACTTTACCATCTTTGGATTTTTTGTTGTTCCAATATTCACATCCTCAACTCCCTTCTCGGTCAGCACCAAACTTTGTTTCTGGGCTACATCATCTTGATCAACAATTCCTCTAAAGGTATAAGGCCTTTAGGGATGACATTGTCTTTCAGCTGCAAAACTTCCATCTAATTTACCTCTATGTCTGCTTCACCATCATCTTGCTCACCATCTATAGAAGTGTCTTTATATTTGCCTTCATTTTGCAGGAATTCTTCAATCTCTTTATCATCCTGAAACACCTGCCAATATCTTTGATTATCATGGATAGTTGGGTGATGTTTCACATGAATTTAAAACTTATTGTTTGAATTCATCGGGATCTTTAAGTTACTTGCAGTTGTAGCAAGGGAATCTGCAATAACATTTAGTACACGAGGGACACATGTCAAAGCATAATCTGGAAACAACCTCAAAATATCTAAACTGCCTTATGATAAGCCCTCATTCAAGGATGTTTGGCTTGGTATTCACTCTTGACTTGTTTGATTACTAATTCGGAGTCACCATAAACTAAAATTCCCTTTGCATTCAACTTCTTGAGGATTTTCAAACCAACAATCAGTGCCTCATATTCAGCTTCATTATTGTTTCCGGGAATAGTGTCCATTTGGATGCTGCTATTCCCACTAAGATGGGTGGCTATCTTAGAAACAAACAAGTAAAGTCTACTATTGTTTTCTTTTATGTAAATAGACAAGAGGAGAACCAAGAAGACCAACATGAGTCTTGCGCTTGATTTCCTCTCCTTCTTGATAGAGCATCACTGCTTCTTCTTCATTTGCCCCAGCTTCAAAGAGAACCTGTGGAATCACAACAATATACTACTATCGAAGAAACAAGGATCTATATCTATAAATAACACAAGATCATATGTATGTTAACCATATAAATGCATATATAAACAAGTACACAAGAATATGGAAGAAAAGAAGAATAGCTTTATTAAGAAGAAAAGTAGCAAGAGGATTACAACCATATGCTTTGACCCAACGTCATCCTCCTGCTAGGAAGCCCTTCTTCACCTCAAGCAAAGCTTAGATCACCCAACACTGTGAATGTGCACCAGAAAACCAACAACACTTCTCTATAAGATACAAAATTCCATCCTCTGGATCACTGTGATGAGGGATCCATATATAGATGATTACAGAGAGGTGAGTCATCTTCTGGGATCTTTATTAGTGTCCTCTCTCTGATAGTTCCTGCTTCCACTTGGAGAATGATGATCTCTTACTCATCCCTGGTCGAAAATAGAGAGGCAAGTCTCAGAGGGGAAGCTTTTGGAAGATTCCATGATCTTCCACCTCACATTTTTGTCCTTGCCATTTGTCCATTCCCAACCATCGCACCCTACAAAGGAGGAAATTAGTATGCATCGTACCTTGTACACTGGGAAGGTGATATGCATCACACCCTCTGCATTGAGCTTTCAGTATGGTCCAGTTTTGACCATTTATGAGCAGTTTTCAGTGGAGAATTTTTGGGAGACGATGTAATCAGTTGACCTTGTTCCTTTAGGTAGTGAAGCAACACTTTTAGGGACTTAGCAGCCCTCAGTTTATGGACATTTATGATTGGGGTTGAAGTGCGGAAAAATTTCTATAACAGTTGCCCCGTAAAGCATGAGGTCATTAATCCTTCTGATGTCAAGTGAAATGCTTTACTATTAGGATCTGAAGATTTTTCCGAGCTGGGAGGCGACCTGTAATAAGATACAATATAATACATTATTTTGACAACATTTTTTCATGATCTAGCTGAGGCGGGCATTCCCATGCTCATCTTTATAAATTCATTTTCATGTACATAGGACAGACAATCGTCTATGTGATAGGCTGATGATATGGACACATCATCCTTTGATTTGGATGATCATCTGTTCGGCAATGATGTACACTTGATGTTTTTATATTCTTGAATATATCGCAGCCCAGATGGATGAAACTAGATCCGAGGTCTTCAAAATTCATTCAATCTTCACTCGGAGTACAAGTCGATCCATGTGAAAAATGTTCTGGAGTCAAACATGGAAAGACATCGCATGATTACCAGCCAATGATGTAAGTTGTTAACAGGCGCGAGAGGAATCACCAATAACAACAATGACCCTCAACGTACTACAGTAAAATTCACATGGTGTGAAAAATGACTTGGCATCGAACACCACGTAAAATATCTTGGTCGAAGGCCATTGATGTAAACCTGTCGCCGAAAGTGAGAAACTTGCCATTGAGGCATGCATGCTTTAAAGTACTGAAAGGGTTGTTCCTAAGTCAACTTCTTGGATAATGAGCTGATGTCGACAAGAAGCAACCCATTGCAGGAGGGCCTTAATGAATCCCACATCAACGACACGGAACGAAGCAAATGATTTTGGAGGTGAAAACAAACTGACGATACAGGGTTCAGGGTGGCGGTCATGAAGGAATGAAGCATGAATGTATTGCAGTGGGTGAGACACGGGTGAATTGTCTGAATGACTTCTCCTTAACATATCGATGACATTGATGATAGATTGGTAGCATTAACCCCAAATATGGATGGTGTGACGGACCAATGGTGATGACCAGTGAATGGAACAACCCAACCCCGCATGGATGCGGAAGGAAAGTGTCATGTTCAAGAGCGACTTGCTACCAATAAAGTTTCTTCAAGTTTTCTTCCCAATTTTCCCCAATCATTGGTGACCAGTACCTCTTTATTTTTGTCAAGCTTGAGGAGGATAACATATGCTTGTTCTATAATCCACCCTTCGGGCGAACCTGTCGCTATATTTTAGCAAGTCTAACGACAGTGAAACTCGTTCTCATCCATTTGGATGAGTTTGTCGCTATTAGGTTTTAACTAGTTTAACGAAAAAGATAACTCGGTCCCTTTCAATTTTAGAGAGACTGAAAGAAACAAAAAGGAGACTCCAACGATTCTTTTTCGTCATATAATCCCTTAAGTCTGAAAAAGCGTAAAATAATACAAAAGGGATGAATTTTCGATAGTTTTAACGAGCCGAACAAGACAAGCGCTCGATCTTTTTGTGTAATAATCCCTCAGGTCCAAAAAGATTAAAATACAGAGGAGGGATAACACTTTCGATGCCTTTAACGAGCTGGAGAGGCCAATCGCTTGGCAATATTTTCATATTTTACGATTCAGGTGAAAAGAGCTTAAAGAAGACTCATTTTTAAGGAACGAG
>APFE031657335.1:57442-107529 GCA_000404065.3 Pinus taeda | reverse complement strand
AGCTTCTAGATGAGTAGCTTGTACATATACCTCATCTATACTAGTGGGATTAAACATGAGGATGGTATGCCTCATGTAGCTATGTAGACCACCAATGTACTTCAAAAGAGTTTTTGTTGAGTCTAATGAGATACCCAACATCAATGCTCTCTTTCTGATTCTTGAGTATACCCTTGCACACTTTGCCCTTTCAACTACCGAAGAGTTTGCCAACTCATCATGGCTTGTTGCATGTAGGTCAATGGATAAAACTGCTTTTTGATTGCAAAAAAAATTCACTCCAGACAGAGATGGTCTTACCATGCTTCCTCATATCAGCTTGGGTTCTGCCTTCCCACCAAACCAAGGCAGTGCCTCCTAGGCTTAGGCTTGTCAACTGAATCTTACTCCTGTCTGAGTCTATGTTTTGTACCCTACAATACACATCAATTTGTCTAATCCAATTGTCCAACTTTTCAGCATTTAGCTCTCCATCATATATAGGCAAATCAAATTTGATATCCAGTTTAATCAAGGATGCTTTCTTATTATGCACAGGGCTACTAAGAGGTGTAGGAAAGCTTTCTTCTTTTCCCTTTCCTTTTGAGTGGTCATGAGAATGAGATTCATCTTCTTCTTTATCTTGTTTAGAACCTGATGAATCCTCATCCTTATGCTTTCTAAAGTCTTTATACATTTCTTCTACCATGGACTTTATAGCTAGGAAACTTTCTAGGAACTAGGGGTTTGGCCCTATAGAACCTTCTTCTGACAATGTCTTCCGAGAATAGACTCTCCCAATTTCAGGATTAGTTTCCACCAACTCTCCTTCTCCTAATTTGAGCTTTGATCTAGTGATCATTCACAGCTACACCAACACAAGCTTGTCTAACCTTACAGCCTAGAGCTCTGATGCCACTTGATCTGATAATCACCCTATGAGTGACCTCAGTTGAAAATTTATTAAACAAAAGTTATTACAGACTCATGTGCTGGTGTGTATTCTGTGTTATTGAAACAACGGATCGATCAGATTGCCAATACACAGACATTTTAAATGGAAAGACAACAGAGAAATACATTAAGCAATACAAAGACACAAACAGTTTTTAATGAGGAGTTCACCCTATTCTCCAGGGCTACGTCTCCGGTCCAGCTTCAGTGGTGGCCTTGTTTTATTGCTTCTTATAGCAGAGAAATTACATTACAAGGACTCAATATGAGTTCTCCGAAAGCAGATTTTTCTTGGCAGGGTGGTTCTTGGATTCCCCAAGCCACTCAGAGTTCACAGACTCCTTTTTCTTCCTACCAGCTCTGTGACCTTTGGTCTACACTGGAAAGAGCCAACTGTGATGCTCAATCCAGATAGATTCCTCTATGGGAAGGCCTGAATCTTCAAGCTCTCTAGTGCTCGATGCTGCCTATGGTCAGCTCAGCCCTCTGTCTCTTCTACTTGGCTTTACTGCTCTCTGTGTTCAGTCCTCCTCTCTGGGTTCATTGTTCACTGTCTCTCTTGGACGCTTGGATCCTTCTCCTAATTCTCCTCCTCTCTCTTTGACTGTCTCCGTTCATGGCTTTAACCAGTCGATCCTATGCCTGCTCGGTTCCTCTCCCGCGTACGCTAATTCTCCTCATGTAGTTGTGCTTGGAGTTCCCTGTTCGACGTCAGCATGAACGCTTATGGATTGCCACATGTCCCCATCTAATTGGTGCCAACATGCTTTGTCGGCTCGTTCCTCCGGTTATGTCGCGAATACGCTCTTTCTCCACCGTGGTGGTCAACGGATTCCAAATCCCTTTTAAATCGCAGCTTATTTCCCTGTCGATTCTGCTTCTTTCACTAGGGCGCAATCTCAGCCGTCCGATCTGGGCTCCTCTTGATCCAACGTCATACGCACGTCGAGCGCGGTTGACTTGCTCGACCGCTAACGCATGATCACGACGATTTTTCTCTCACCTCCGCTGCCACGCGTCGATCGCTGATTGTGATCGCTCCGCTTTATCCAAAGCCTCTTACCGTTCAAGGGAGTCCTGATCAAAATGCTGGTTTCCAGGCCGTGGGTCCCATCGTCGTACATTGGCGCTTTTTACCTTTTTCCGCCTGCGGTCCTCTAGCTCCCAACATGATCGAGTGCTTAATGCTCCCCCATTTTGGCCCTGTTCGCCTAGCAATGCGCGATAAGCGCTAATCACGCATCAAAATCGCCTCCTTTTCCCGATCTGGGGCTACCAGGGGCTGTTTTGACCTCCTGCGCAGTCTCCATGGGCCTCTGTCAGCGCGCTTTGACCGAGGTCCTCGTCGTTTCGTGTCGGTTGCCATGGCCACTGGTCAGGGGGTTTTTGATGCTATTTTGGATTTCATTAGAGATTTGGTCAACTTGATACAATCAAATTTCTTGACAATATTTTATGGATCTGATTCGAATCATAAAAGCAACACATATGGACACCAGATATAAGTGTAAACCCATAACGGGATAAAACCACAAATTTGTTATTGTTTTGATGTAAAGGCAAGCTCCTACTTCCTCTATTATATCAGATTTTCTGTAGGCTCCAACCTACATGAGACTACTACCTTAGTTTCTTCTGTAAGCTTCAACTTGCAAGGAAGCTCCAACTCCCATAAATTTTCTACAGGCTACAACCCACAGGAGGCTCCTACCTCAACCTGCTCCAACATGTTATTTTTAAAATTACACCTTGAAAGGAGACTACAATCCCTTAATACAAATAAGAAACAATATGTTGGTTTAACTGGTGTGTGACTCTACATACCTCCACCTGTCTCTACTACTTCTTCATCCAAATCAGCTTCACATATGCTCTCTATGTGATCCAAGTGGATATTGGTGGCTACCCACCCTATTCCACTTGGACCTCCATCACTGTTTCTTTTCGTTTTTCAGTTTCCTTAATTGTAGCACAATTTACTATTTTTGGCAGTTTTTCGGGTCTTGAACTTCCAGAGCTGTTTTGAGGCCCTAAACGATGTTTTTTTGGGAAAATGAGCTAACATGAGTTTTTAACTCATGTTTTCAACTGAAAGTTGTAGTCCTTAGATAGATTTTTCTAACGAGGTTTTGTGCACGTCAAACGAAGATTGTATACCAAAGTTACGACCCGGGAAGTTGATGTACCAATTTAACCAAACGGGGCCTATAATTTTGGTGCTTCATCTCCTAGGGTTAGGTTTTTGGATGTTTAGGGTTTTCCATTTCTTCTCAATAATAACTAGGTCCTTTGTTTGGGAAGATCCAGCCAGGGTCCAAACCCTCTTAGAGTTCCTTTTAGTCCTTCAACCTGCAAAACCATCAATTCCAGAAAGTACAATAGTATATTGACCAAGCATCATAAAGAAATCATCTTCATAGCATATTGAAAGGTAGTTCGTTATACAATTAAAACAACCATTCATATGTGAATCATAACATTGATATCATAAACATGAAGAAGATTTATATCAGGAACAAGACAAGTGTTTCTTTTATTATAGATAACTAAAGTCTGAGTCTTCCTTTCGCAGGCTCCAAGCGGAACCGTCCTCCGGATTCGTCCAGTCTCAAGCCTTCAACAAACTCCTTCCATGACTTACTCCAAGATATCTCAAGTAGTAGAAAGACATCATAACACAAGGAAAGAATGGTTTCCTGTAACGGGGGAAGTGCTGGAAGCACAAGGATCTTCAGACTTGGTCAGGGATAATCTCAGCAGAGTGATCTTTCTATCTCTTCTCCTCCTTTAGGCCTTCCCATTTAAGCCTTTTATACTTCTCCCAAAGTAGTTTTTTAGTTGGGAATTCGTTGGGAACAGTTGGGCCACGGGCACTAATAGGTAATCAACAGGTAAAACCTGTGATCTCCGCTTGAAATTAAGGAGATTTAATTTTTTTAAGTGTTTTAAGACATATAAGCCGATTGGGTATACACAAACCCGCGTACACACGCGTTTAGCTCAGGGCAATGTCGCGTATAGGGAGTAAAACACTGTTTTTTTAAATATTTGGACCATGTGTGGAAGGAGGGGTTGCCCTAGGCCATGAGTGCAACATCACAAACATCAAGAGTGAGATCTGGAGCTATGAGAGATGGCCCCTAATATATGAGGTCAGAAGGGGTACATGATGGCCGAAATGTATTAAGCAAGTGCATGGAAAGGAAATCTGTCAAAAACTGAGAAGGACTTCACCAGAGTTCAGCCTGCCAAGCCAAAAAAGGAGATCAGAAAGAAACACTATCTGAGGCGGGCATACCCATGCTTAGAGAAAGTAAAGCATGTCCGCATATCAAGTACAAGCGGATCCACTAAGTATACAAATATAAACACTGGAAGATACATAATGGATCATCTGATCATGATCGAACAAGTACATGTCTGAATATCACATATAAGAATGTCAATGATGCTGAAGGATGAAGCAGATCACTATCAAAGACTGATCTCAAAAAGTACCAAATGAACATGATGGAGTAAGATGGTACTACACTGCAAACTCAGGTGCCAGCATATAGAATGTCGCCATGAATGACTGCAACATATAAGGTGAAGTGGTATCAACTAGCAACAACAGAAACAACTGTCAAGTGAACCAATGAATGTTGATGCAACATGAGGTCTTCACTCACTGCCGTGCTACATTCCTACACCATGGGAATAAATGATCTAAAGTCGACCATGTGAGAAATCGTTTGATTACTGGTCATTGATGTATACTGTTAACAAACGCGAGACTACTCATAGATAATGGTAATGAGTGTCAAGGTACCCAATACAATCTAACAAGTGTGAATAGATGAGCTGAAGTCGAACATCTGTAAGAATCTATCAATTAGGAGACAATGATGGTTTCCCACTGTCGATAGCGAAGGATCTGCCACTAATGACTGCAAACCCCAAGGTACTGCCATCTAGATATTTGCCCCAGAGCAATAAGTCGTAGTCGATAGGGAAAGATCCGCTAGAAGGAAGGCATTAAGGCATCCTTCATCAATCTAGCATGAGTGTAACCCGTAGGCCAATAATGTGGAGGGAATTAGACGAAAAAAGATGTAGTAACCCGACCGAAACACGTTCTTGGTGTACACAAGATGTGGCTAGCGCACGACGGAAACCCTCTGAACCAACCAATAATGAAAGCTGACATAGAGGCGAGGTATCCACCAATAGGGTCAAATGGAAACCATGGTACTACACAAATCCCAATGTGTGATAATGTAAGCTGATGTTGAACACAAGGGAAACCACTCAGTCAAAGACCCATGATACTGATTGATGTTGAGCACAAGGTGACCTATCAATAATGAAAATAGGGCCACGGTGCAGCTCTAGGCCTATCCTCAGAGCAAGATGTCGTCTTCGATAAGGACAAGATCCGCCAGCAAGAAGTCAATTGGGACCTTCTCAACCGGCACGAGTAAAGGACCAATATATCTGATGTGATGATAGACATAATACTGAAAACCAAGGATGGCCGACTGAAAAATGAGTCAAGAGACACCACAGAGAGGCCGACTCAGGCTAACTTCCCTTGAACAAAAGCATGACTCAATGTTACTATGTGGTAGCATATGATGACTCTGTATAAGTTCGTCATGCAGGAGGCACGAACAAACCCTCCATATGATTGGAAGAGATAACCAATCGGGGGAGAACTGACTCAATAACAAGGTCAAGGCATACCTAAGTCAAACTAAATCCTGCCCAAATGGAGGAGACTTTGTTTTGAGTGCTTTGTTCAAGGGCGACATGACTGACTCTAGTTGCCAACAATAAGTGGAAATATTGTCCCGTTCCCACTCTTTTTGGAATATATAATTTTTTTGTCTTTTTCTTTTAAGCTGGAAAAAGAGTAAAAGAATGCTATAGTACAGTGAAAAGAATGAGTGTTGGTGAAGCAGATGATCTAGTTCCTAGGATTGGAACAATCCTATGCTCAATGCAGGGAGGCGAAAATGGGTCAAAGACACTCAAAGGTGTGTTCCTTCCACAGGTCAAGGTGTGTCAAGTTGCAAAAGTCAAAGGTATGCAAGTTTGATTTTGCAGTCGTCATGGTCAAAAGTTGGCTTAAACACGAGTCCAAGTGAAGTCGGCTCAAGGCCAAAAGGTGCAAATGGTCAAAATGCAATGTAGTAGTACAACTCAACACAAAGGAGCCTCTAGGGTATAAGGCTAGAACAAAGCAAAGAAGCAAAGAGGAATCAGTCTTCATCGCATAAGTGATGGCGGGACTACAGAGGACTCTCGAGCCTACTCAGATCAGAGCAGCATGGGCAACAAATGTCATTGAGGTGCTAACTATGATGCCCATGTAAAGGATGGCTTCTACCATCGTGTCATGATTTAAAGAATTGGCGAGTGAAAGTGGTTTACGAACCATAACACGATGGGATCGACCCTATGGAAAATGTATCGAAAAATGGAGGCTAGTATGCATAATGCAACAGAAAAATGGCTTCCC
Organism: Pinus taeda; assembly: GCA_000404065.3. Classification (NCBI taxonomy): domain Eukaryota; kingdom Viridiplantae; phylum Streptophyta; class Pinopsida; order Pinales; family Pinaceae; genus Pinus; species Pinus taeda. The sequence continues at coordinate 101,093 of APFE031657335.1, read as the reverse complement.
TAACCTATATTCCAGTAAGAAAATGATCCCTACCATGACGGGTTAACAGTCATGGAACCGTCTCGAAACTATCGAAAAAACGTCCAAAATGTCCTGAAAAATCAAACCATTTTCGACATTCCAAGCTCCCAAGTTAAAAGTTACATGAGGCCAAACAAAATCAAAATTTGAAAAAAAAATCATTTTCAAAGCCTATAAAAGAGTTTTTGGACTCACCATTTTCACCATTGGATGCCAAATTCAACCGTTCAGATTCTTCCAAAATCACGAGGTAACCCTTATACTTGTCTTGTTATCGATTGTGACTGGTTTTAGAATTTTTAATTTATGTTTTACCATTGAATATTTTGTCAAAATTTCACCGCGTCGTATATGTGGGTTGAACATATGAAACCCACGTACACGCGGGCCCTACATGTAACTGTGTGTAAATGGACCCGCGTATACACCGCGAACATTTCAAATAAAAAAAACTAACGGTCTAAATTCATTTTTTCTTTAGAATGCCAATCACTTGGCGAGAAAGAGAGCATACCATAGTGGATGATGAGGTTATGAACGATCCCAATGCTTTAGATGCCTTACGGGGATGTGGTTTGCTAAAATTCTTCAAAATGCCAAACATGAAAGCAAACACACGCCTGCTTGAGATGCTCATTGACTATTGGAGTATCGAGGATGATTCGTTTATGATTGACCAGATGCCACTCAGGATAGAAGTGGAAGACATTTATTTCATCACAGGCCTTTCCCGAAGGGGAGAGGTAGTACATTCCAGGGGAAGAACATGAGGCAGTCTCTCGATCGAGGAATACGTACATATATATTACTTGAGACATCCAAAAAAGGTTGGAAGTCAAATTTCAATCGCACATGTGGAGAGTTTATCATTGAGGATAATCCTATTCACTATAGTTAGAGTGAACAGATCAACTTCTCTATACTAGGCATCACGGCTAGCCATGAGCTTGGTGGTAGACTGTCTCACCACCGTATTTGACTGGTGTACTCCTCTTCTGGCTAGCCTGAAAATCGAACTTACTTCCATCAAGAGAGGGCAGACCAAAAACTTCGGATATGGGACTATTTTGTGTTCTTTCTTTTTTGAGAGGGTCCCTGCATTTTGTCTTAGAGTACTAGTTTCAATTAGCACCCCATGAGATCCACGAATGGGTAGGTGGGCTGACCTAATGAAACATCTAGGAGGTGGGGACGTTCCACGGGATGCATTTGACGATGACTTCTTCTCCTGGTGGGAGCAGCAGATCATTGCCATAGATGACTACCCTTATGCTAGGTTGGATTTCTGAGGAGATCTCGATCTAGTATTACCACCGACCACAGCATGGGGCGACATTGGTAAGTGTTTTTTGATTTTATGATTTTTTGGATTTTTCAAATATAATAATGAATTTTGAAAAATGTTTTTGATAGGATTCAAATGACTAATATGATGATCATGTTCCAGATATTGGGCCGGTATGACCAGATGAGTTCCCACGGCATAGACGTCGCGGCTGAGGGGCCGAAGAGGCAGTTGTAGACATAGAGTGACTACTTCACACAGTTCAGTGACACTTGGTGAGACTAACTCATGGAGTACCAATGGAAACCATAGAGGATCTTCCTGTAGATATGCAGCATCATGTGGTTGGCATACCACGAGACTGGGTCTACACTCTTAGGTGTGTGGGCAATGCAATAGTTGCCTACTTAGCCGCTCATTCTGAGCCGGGGCATTAGATGTACTATACATGATTATGGGAATTTGAGTCCCAATTTTGTATATTATTTTTGGACAGACTTATGTACACCCGAGATGTTTTATGATATATATATACAGTTCGACTTTTTGATGCTTGATTTTATTGTGATGAATGATTGATGTGCCAGTCTAATGCTTGATTAGCAATAGAATCACCTAACCAATTATGAGATCTTGGAATGTGCAAATAATTAATATAAGTAAATGATCTTTGCAACAACCTCACCTTAAATACTGGCGTTATAAACATGGATCCCTTACCCGATAAATGTTATTCAATTGTGACACTATCAATTGTGAATCAAGATAAAATACCAACAAGTCGATTTCATGGGAAATTGCCTCGGATAGTAAATTAATGACTGCAGTATACTCAGCCATATTATTTGAAGCGGGACCAATGCATACTCCCCTTGATACCATCAACTAACTAGTTGGATAGTAGAGTACCCAAGCTGCGGAAGCGAGGTTCTGAGTGTGCTGACTAGCACCATCGGCGAATCCAAAATAGACCAAGTCATCCATAAACACCTACCACAGGAAAACACAAGTTTTGATATCAAAAACTCTCGATGAGATATGTACAAATATACAAAATGTACAAAGAAGCCATTTCTTGGCCAAGACCTAAGCAAAGTACTTCCTGATGTAGAGCCGATCAGGGGGCTCTACCAACTTGCTCCTAGGGATGTTTATAGGTGTAACAATTATCAAACCAATCAATATGCTTCCTTTAGAGAATAACTGTGTTGGAGCCAAAGGAACTGTACAAACATCGCTAGTCCGACTGGAGGACCTGGATTCGACTTCATGCAAAGGAGGACAAAAACATGAACAATGATGTAAATCTTCCAAAGGTCGATCTACAGCCATCATCGCTTCGAATATCACTTCATCTAATGGAAAAACAATATCCAAGCAACCCAACATAGAAGTGGAATCAAGGGTCCGAATATGAGCCACATCACCATCTAACTCGTTCTCTGAGGAAGGAGTAGGATGATCATCTGCAGAGTTATCGATAGACTCACATCTAGGCTCTGCTACAGACATAAGAGATTCTATTCCACCCACCTTGCCATCATCTGATGTGGTCACAGATGAAGATAAGGCTCCAAGATCCGAAAAATAATGACCTTGAAAAAACTCTTTCTGTAAAGGGTCCTTGGAGGATTTAATTGTATCTATTCTAGCTATAGGAGGGGGAAGATCAAACATACCCATCAATGAAGAGTACATCTTGTTATACGAGAATAGTGTCCACTCAGATGCTGCTATTCCCACTAAGATGGGTGGCTATCGTAGAAACAAACAATCAAAGTCTACTATTGACTCATTTTATGAAAATAGATGAGAGGAGAACCAAGAGGGCCAACCTGAGTCTTGCGCTCGATTTCCTATCCTTCTTGATAGAGTTTTGCCACTTCTTCTTTGTCTGCTCAGCTTCAAAAGGACCTGTGGAATCACAGCAACATACTACTATGCAAGAAACAAGGATCTAAATTCATAAATAATGCAGGATCATATGTGCATTAACGATATACAAGCATATATAAACAAGTACACAAGAATATGGAAGGAAACAAGAATAGCTTTATTCAGAGGAAAAGTAGCAAGAAGATTACAACCATGTGATCTGACCCAGCATCATCCTCCAGCTAAGAAGCCCTTCTTCACCTCAAGCAAAGCTAGATCACCCAACACTGTGAATGTACACCAGAATACCAATAGCACTTCTCTCTAAGATACAAAATTCCAGCCTCTGGATCTCTGTGATGAGGGATCCATATATAGATGATTACAGAGAGGTGAGTCATCTTTTAGGATCTTGATTACTGTCTTCTCTCTGATAGTTCCTACTTCCACTTGGAGAATGATGATCTCTTACTCATCCCTGGTCGAAAATGGAGTGGCAAGTGTCAGAGGGGAAGCTTCTGGAAGTTTCCATGATCTTCCACCTCGCATTTTTGTCCCTACCATTTGTCCATTCCTGATCATCACACCTTACAGAGGAGAAAATCAGTATGCATCGCACCCTGTACATTGGGAAGGTGATATGCATCGCACCCTCTGCATTGAGATTTCAGTATGGTCCAATTTTGACCATTTATGAGCAGTTTCCAGTGGAGAATTTATGGGAGATGATGTAATCAGTTGACCTTGTTCCTTTAGGCAGTGAAGCAACACTTTTAGGGACTTAGGAGCCCTTATTTTATGGACATTTGCAATTGGGGTTGAAGTGCCCAAAAATGTCTATAACACATCCCGACTCCTAGATTCTCAGTAGGTGGACGAGGGTTATTCACTAAAGAAATAGTAGAGTCCGAAGTTGCTTGAGGATCGACTGAACAATAATCCAATTGATCAACCTTAATGATTTTCCCTTCATGAGGAAAGCAAATGACACAAAACAGAGTTGAAACAATAGCGTCCATTTCATATACCCAGTTCCTTCCTAAGAGGAGATTGTAGTCTAGGTTAGCATCAATGACTTCTACTTCAATATTAACAACCTTTCCTCCAACACATATAGGAAATGCTAGGATAATCTCGTATGGCCTATGAGAATGACCATCAAACACGGTCAAGACGGTAGGTGAAGGAATGATTGAAGCCGATCCAATGGCCTTCTAACATGACATAGACATGACACACGTGGAAGCTCCCTCATCTATAACCATCCGAAAAATATTAGTTTTCCGGTAAGTACACTTTATCTGGAAAGCCATATGATGAGGAAGTCTCTTTTTGACATTATGCATATCAAAAGTGAGAGCTAAAGAATTATTTGGATCCACTACCCCCATTGCCGATAGCAAGGCACTTCTTTGAGTGGGACACGACTGGAGCACCTCTAAAGCAAACATAGCACATGGACTCTGTGCCAGATCCTTGATAATGGAGTAATTATGGGCTTCCCTAATATTAGGGTTGATAGTCGCGCATCTAGTGGAACCTTTCGGTATCTGTGGTATAGTCTTGATAGAGGGTCGCTCAATATGAAGTGGGTTGGTAGTTTCAGGAACTGATTTATCCTTGGAAGTTTCACCTTCACCATAATCGTGTGATTGTGTGGCCACATTAGCGTGGGAACCCATCATGAAAACATTTGATGGTTTATCTCCTTCCTGGTTGCCCCCTGCGGAGGTACCAGGATTTGAACTTGCGCCAGCAAGAATTTGTTGCCCTTGGGGAAAAGAGTTGGTTAACACAGCTTGAGAACTAGAAGTCCCTTGCTACCCTAACAAGTGCTGAGCATATTGAATCTTTGGGTAGAGATGAGTTAAATGGTCTCCACTGCATAGCTTGCATGGAAACTTGAATTTCCTTCTAGACTCATTTCCACCACCACCAGCATTATTGCCAGGATTATTTGTGTTAGTCTTCCCATATTGACTCTTTTTCTTACCTCGTCATTTATTTTTCCCATTTGAATTTTGATTTCCTTTAGGGTTGTTAGATTGGACGGCATTAATCGAAGAGGGTCGAGAAGATAAAGGGTTAGACGATATGACCTAGTTGTTAGGCGCAGTTTGTAAAGACAACTGCTGCAATTGGCTCAACAAGTTCACTGCATTTGTGTCTACCGATCCAACGATACCATCCACATGGGGACCTAGCTTCAACTTGGCTATATCAACCTTAGTCCCGGGAGCATCAGGCAAGATTTTTTGTAGAATCCCAGACAGAGAGTAATTCAATTCTAATTGTTGGGCCCTAAAAATAGCTTGCTCCTCAAAATAGACTCCGGACAGGGAGACATCCTTAGAGATTTCAAGTTGTAAAGATTTCAAAAACCATTCGAGACAGTATTCTAGGGGAATTTCAGCTTTAATGAGCCTCTTTTTCCATCTCCATTCCTGAATATGGTCAGAAATGTCAGTTGTCGTGTCCTGATGAAAAGTATCTAGAAGTTCAGTTCTGGCATCATAACGGACAGGCAACTGGAAATGATTTAAGAAAATATTAGCTAATTTGGTGAAATATGTAAAGTTGCCCCCTGGCAAATATATATACCACTTGGTCGCATTACCAGTCAAGGTGCGTTGAAAAAGTCTCAACCTAATCGAGTCATCAATAAGGGAGTTTGATGAGCATCACAAATGGAATGTGGTTACATGGTCCCCTGGGTCTTCACTGCCCTTTCCTTCAAATTTCGGAATGTCCAAAGGGAGTTTGGTTGGGACCGGAGGCCAAGCTGGATTGTATTTGATTAGATCGTTTGTTAATTTCGTAAGATCTGGCAAGTTCAAACTTGCCAAAAAAGGAAGCCTACGAGGACCTTAGGGATTCCACCCAGACTGGGTGGAGCTCCCAAAAATCTGAAAAGATTGGCTTGGATTTTGGAAGGCACCAGGCTACCCGAAGTAACTAGCAGAACTAGCTGAACCCAAAGGTGAACCTTGTGATCCAGCAAAACTCAGAGTTTGACCAACTCCAGCCGAAAAACCTCCATAACCGGCGAAGTTCCCTCCTAAAGGATTATAAGGAATTTATAACCCCTGATATGGATTCCAAGCAGAGGCTAAGGGAGGAATACTTCAAAATGAACTAACTGTGGAGTATGGCCTATTCCCTTGTTGGCCAAAAAATGGATTCCCAATTCCCATGCCACTAACCGCAGGGTTAGTCCAACCTTGAAAAGGATTGATGCTTTGTCCTAAAGAAGAAAAAGGCATTGATCCAATTGTTGGGTTGGAATGTGGTATATGACCACTTCCAAAAGGAAAACCCTGGAATGAAGTTGATCCACCCATCATGGATGTGGAGGCACTAAACGAAACTGATGGAATACCCCGTGAATGGGTGCCAAACGGGAAGAATCCAGAACTAAAAGTATTGGATTGGGAATTTCCACTCGTAGAAGGAATGGAGGTAGACCCAACTAAAGATGTGCTAGCAAAAGACCCGAATAAAGAAGCAGAGGGGATGGAAATAGTTCCTCCCCCTTGTACTGATGTTGGAGTCTGTATAGTTGTAGCACTTGTAATAGAAGCCATGCTTCCAGTAGTGGTCATCGATGGTAAGTGCGTAATGTGACCTAGACTTGACGGTCTATGCGTCAGAGTCCCAATGTATTGTAATACTTCAGGATAACTAAAAGGTAGGGGAAAATTCGGAGCCGCTAACAACTCTGGGAGGTCTTTTACCTCTATGTTATTTTCCATTTGAAAGACAACTCGAGAAAGAACTGGAGTGTTCCTCTCTTGTTCTGCGGAAGTTCCAGGCCCTACTTGAATACTAATGCCCCTGAGAGGAGGATCAATCCCCAATGCGCCAGCTACCACGGGATGAAACCCACTGGAAGTATTGCCTCTGCGCCTTCTAGGAGAAGGCTCTAAACTTGGTGGTGAAAGACCACAAAGTCTTTGAGACTGTCTAGGCGATAGGTCAGCTACTCTAAATTTTTATTAAGATCTAGTTAAAGACTCAAGAAAAGATGAAAGCTAGGCCGACTAAAAGCATAGAGCACACACTAAAAGTCCCTAAAAGATATCAGCCAATGAAACAACTTTCAAGTATTTCCACTCTGGGTGATGAGGACTAGACACCAAAATACAGGAAAGTGAAGTAAGGGGCCTTCCGAAGATAGTTTGGGATAATGACGGCCCAGTCCTACCAGCAAAGGTAATAGAGGAAGTTACGCTGACCTCCTAACAACAGCCTTCATCGGTGCAAGCCCCCAAGCTTCGCAAGGGTGCCCTCTAGTAGTACCATTGAGAAAGATGCAACGTCGACCTCAGGTGCCACGGGATTCCCCTCTACAGCCACCTATGTAGATCCCTAGGAGTAGCAGCTAAGGTTACCAACTTGTGTCAGAAGCCAGGTGGAATAGTCTTGAGGTAAGATCCGACAAGCAGGAGAGGGGGTATCTCTCTTCCCTACCTTCAAAAACCCTCGTGCTTAACTCCCAGATCCGGAGCTTTCCTAGTCTCCCTAACGCTATTGGATTTTCACTCACTATTCAAACTCCTATGTTTGACAGTTTAAATGGCCTTGGAGAGTCCTCTCTCCACTCACCTAATCCAAGGCCCTAAAATATCCTAAAACTTGTTGGTGTGTCTAACTTGACAATTATAAAAAGTTCTAGTATATTTTAATTAGCGCTTGTTTTTAAATGGGTTGTTCTTTAAGTCAAGGGGTAAGCGGAAATGAAACTAGTGGTGTTTTGATGTAAAAGAAATTAATAAAAACCAAACTATATGCAAATGCACTTGTTTTGTTTTTCGATGAAAGAAATTTCTACCAGGTTCAGAGGAACTTCAAAGAAAGTAACAAATTTTTCTTTTCTTTTATTTTAATCAAGCTTCACACTCACAAAAGTTAACAAGACTATGGATGCCTAAAAAGATGCATAAATTTATCCTAATGCAATAAATACATGTTGATGCAAAACTCAAAACTACTCTTAAATCAAGAAATGAAAGTAACTTGTTTATCAATTTTAATTTGCCACTTAAAATGTTTAGATAGAATAAAAGTTGCTAGTGCTTATTTCATCCAAACACTAAAAGAAATTTTCAAGACAAACAAAAATGCACTTTCACCCGCAAAAAGGAAACTAAATCAAAACAAAGTTCAAGAAAGCAAAACCAAGTTTTCAAGAAGTTTTCTTCAAAAGCAAAACAAAAATGACTTTTCAAAAGTGCTCTAAACAAGACTGAAACTTTATGATCGAAGAATAGGCAATAAAACACTTTGTGAGTTTGCAACACAAAACAGGTGAGAAATCAACAAAAAATGTGTTTCAAAATGCTCTTAACAATCAAAAAGCAGCAACAAGAGCTTGGCAAAAAACCAAAAGATTGAAAAGACAACTTTCAAGAAAGTGTGAACCAACAACTTTCGGAAAGCAAGAAAAGCCTATGGTCATAAATATGTAGTTTTGACATTCAAACCAAAAATTCACCAAAACAACTTGACACAAAGGTTGAAATCAACCTTTCTGCCCTGAAGACACAGAGCAGCCAAGATTCCTAGCAGGAAATCTTGTGTGCTTAAGCAAAAACAATGATGTTTGCAACACAAAACAGATAAGACCAACACTTTCCACAATCAGAGAGAATTTGAAATTAGATACTTGCTGTAAAACTAAAGATTGACACAGAAAAGTAATTGTTCAGGACTAAATCAGACCAGCAGACAGACCTCTAGAAATAAAAAGATTTGAAAAATCTTGAAAATTATAAGATATACGCGACTGTGTTAGTGCACAGCTGCGTGTATACGCGACTCAGCCTAAGGAAACATGTGTATACGCAAGTTTACTTAAGGAAACATGCGTATATACACTTCTGTAAACTGAAAAAACAGCGTATATAAAAGATTTCAAGAAAAACAAAAAACAGTCTAAAAAAACTGATCAAACTTACAATTCAAGTTCCTACAGGAACAGACTACACAGTAACAGCAAGCAAATAGACAGCTAAGCCCTGAAACACACATTCCACAAAACCATGATGCTAATATAAACAAACTCTACAATGAGAGGCATACCTGGGGGTCCTTCGTTTGAGAAGATCTTGCCAGGGTCCAAACCCTCTTGGAGTTCCTTTTGATCCTTCAACCTGCAAAACAATCAATTCAAGAAGGTACAACAATATATGGACTAAACATCATAAAGAAATCATCTTCATAGTATATTGAAAGGTAATTAGTTATGCAATTAAAACAACCATTCATATATGAATCATAACATTGATATCATAAACATGAAGAAGATTTATATCAAGAACAAAGACAAGTGTTTCTTTTATTATAGATAACTAAAGTACAAAAAGGAATAATTTCACCTGAGTCGTCCTTTCATAGGCTCCAAGTGGAACTGTCCTCCAGATTCGTCCAGTCTAACCCTTTAACAAACTCCTTCCATGACTTACTCCATGATATCTCAAGTAGTAGATAGACATCATCACACAAGGAAACAAGAGTTTCCTGTAAATGGGGGAAGTGCAGGAGGCACTAGGATCTTCAGACCTGGTTAGGGAAATCTCAGTAGAGTAATCTTTCTCTCTCTTCTCTCCTCCCTTTAGGCCTTCCCATTGAAGCCTTTATATACTTCTCCCAAAGTAGTTTTTTAGTTGGGAATTCGTTGGGAACAGTTGGGCCACAGGCACTAATAGGTAATCAACAGGTGAAACCCATGATCTCCGCCCGAAATTAAGGAGATTTATTTTTTTAAGTGTTTTAAGAAATATACGCTGGTTGGGTATACACAGACCCACGTACACACGTGTTTAGCTCAGGGCAATGTCACATATAGGTAGTAAAACATTGTTTTTTAAATTTTGGACTAGGTCTGGAAAGAGGGGTTGCCCTAGGCCATGAGTGCAGCATCAAAAACATCAAGAGTGAGGTTTGGAGCTATAACAATCAGCAAAAAGAGTTGGCCAATAATATCCTGCTCTCAAAATTTTATTGGTTGTTGTCTTCGAGAAAAGATGGCCTCCGCAATCTCCCTTGTGAAAGTCTTCCATAACCTGTTTTTCCTCTTCTTCAACCAAACAATTGAGCAAGACACCACCCGGATCTTTCCAATAGAGTGCATTATTCATGATACAAAACTTGGCAGCCTTCAATTTCAGTGTCCTACTTTTGTTCTTAGCCATTCCAGGTGCTGATGACAGATTTTGGAGTACATAAACAATGTCCGAATACCAAGGAGAAAGAAGAAAAATTTCTGATACCTGAGCGGGAAAACTCTCTTCATCTTCCTCAGACATAGTAGCAATGAGATTAATGTCCAAGGCATGCAAATTTGACTCAGCCATTAGTTTAGCCGGCCCCTATCCTTTGATGAGCTTTATTTGTTTGATCTCCACGTCATATTCCAACAAGGCAGCAATCCATTTGCCTCTTCTCCCCTCTGGATCTGTTTGCACTAAGACCTCTTTAAAAATAGCGTTAGGGACATAAGAAAGGATGTGAGAATGCAGAATATAAACCCAAAAATCTTTCAATTCCTTTTCTAAAGCAAGGGCTTTCTTTTCAATAATATTGTACTTTAATGCCGCATCCCTTATGGTTCTGCTAAAAAATGCAATTGGTTTCTCAAGTTGGTCTCTTTTATGCATCAAGACCACTACCATAATATGATCTGAGGCAAATGAAAACAAAATAAAATCCTAAGTATAGTTTGGGCTGATCAAAACCGGAGCTGAAGAAAGGGCCAATTTCACCAAATTGAAAGACTTAATTGCTTCCTCGGTCCACTTCACTACACTATCTTTTTTGAGCATGTTTGTGATTTCCCTTAAATGTTCTACAAGATTTGGCACAAAGCGATGTAAGAAATTAATTTTACCATTGAATGATTGGATTTCCTTCTTACTTCATGGAAAATCAATCTTTTGAATGGCTTCCACCCGAGCTGGATCGATGCGGATGCCCTCCTTTGATATAATATGACTAAGAAGCTTGCCTTCATCCATGGCAAACAGACTTTTCTTTGGATTGAGAGATATACCATACTTCCTACACCGCTGAAATACAATCTTCAAATGATAAAGGTGCTCTTCATCTGAATTAGAGAAAATTGTCAAATCATCAAGATAAACAACTAGAAAGACATCCTTTTCATTAGCAAATGCGATATCCATCACCCACTGAAAGGTTGCACCAACAATTTTCAATCTGAAAGGCATCTTTGCATAGTGAAAAGTTCCCCACGGAGTGGTGAACGTCGTTTTGTCTCTATCATCCTCATGGACCAGAATTTGGTTATAACCCGAATACCCATCGAGTAGCGACATGCAGGATGCTCCAACTACTCTTTGAAGTATGTGATCCATCTTAGGCAATGGATAGTTTTTCTTCAAAGATACTTTATTCAGATTTCTAAAATCAATACATAACCGAATCTCACATGTTTTCTTATGCACGAGCACCAAATTAGAAATCCAATTTGAAAATCTTATGGGGACAATGATACTAGTGTTGTACAACCAATTCACTTCCTTCTCAATTGAGGACGGTAGCTTTGGATTTATTCTTCTTATCTTCTGATGAAAAGGCTTTTGATTTGGCTTGATCGGGATGACATGTTGAATTATGCTTGTATCATATGCCTTCAAATCTGAATAATCCTAAGCAAATACATCAATAAAAGAAGATAGTAAACTGATATACTTTTCTTTTACCTGTGGAGGAAATGCCTGTGATAACTTCACCATTTTAGGATTTTCAGCTGATCCAATGTTCACATCCTCCACTCCTTTCGCGATTGGCAGCAAGCTCGGTTTTCGGGCCACATCATCCTGATCGAACAGTTCCTCTAAAGGTGTTATACCTTTAGGAATGACGTTGTCCTTCAGCTGCAAAAATTCCATCTGATTGACTTCTATATCTGCCTCACCATCATCATACTCCACATCAATAGAAGTGTCTTTCAATTTACCTTGATTTTGCAGAAATTCATCGATCTCGTCATCATCTTAAAACACTTGCCAATACCTTTGATTGTCGGGGATATCTGGGCGATGTTTCACATGAATCTCAAACTTATTGTTTGAGTTCATTAGAATTTTCAAATTACTTATTGCTGTTGCAAGTGAATTTGCAATGACATTCTGAACACGAGGGACACATGTCAAAGTGTAATCTGAAAATACTCTCAAGATATCTAATACAGCATTGCGGTAGGCCCACATTTAAGGATGCTTAGCTTGGTATTCCCCTTTCAGTTGCTTGATAACTAACTCAGAGTCGCCATACACTGAAATCCTTTTAGCATTCAACTTTCTAAGAATTTTCAAACCAGCAATTAAATCCTCATATTCAGCCTCATTATTTGAACAATCAAAAGCCAGTTTATAAGAACAGACCCTTACATTACTTGGAACTTTGTTTGGGTCGAAAACAGGGTTGTGTATCCAAATGCCAATTCTAGCACCTTCCCTTCCTACTGTGCCATCAAAATCCATGCTCCACAGGCCTGCTTCGTCCTCTTCCAAATGCTGAAATTCTATTTGCTCTATTACTTTTCCTTGCTTTCCATCAATATGTTGCTGATGTTGAAAGGTTGATTGCTCAGCGGTACTATCAAGTCTTTGTCTTTCTTGCTTTAAGACCTCTTTGAAATTTTCAGTGATCTCTGGAATGTCTTCTACTTCAACTACTTGGATATTTACATCATTAAAGCTATCTGAATACAAAACAAATGATTCTAAATCAATATGTACATAGTTGATTGGATGATTTACCGGTTTCTCCTTGCTAGTGATCATGTACTTCATCTTTTATTCCCTATATAATTTCCTCATTTGACCGAACATGGAAATAGTAGCATAGGAGAAATCAAGCTGCGTTATCCCTTTAATCTTTGCTCCCTAAGATCTGGACAGAAGCATGCCAAATCTAGGAGGTATATCCACCACAACCACATCCATCAAAACATTTTTAGCCGGAATCTGATCCAAACTGACCACCAAATCTTTGATAAGACCAATGCACCTTACTCTACCAGAATCAAAAGGGTAAAGGTCATGATACTTTCTAGTGATATCCAATCCCATTTTCTCCATGATGGCCTTATGCAAGAGATTATCAGAGGCTCCAGAATCAAACATAGCATTGTGTAATACATAGTCATGCACCCTAAGACTGATGTAAATGAGAGCTACATCACTATATTGAGACTTACCTTCCAATGCTGGACCAAAAATCAACTCAGGTCTATCATCCTCCACGTTCACCATATCAAATGATGGATCTAAATTCAAAATCTTAGACACCTGACCTTTGTAGCTGTAGTTCTTTATCAACTCAGTCAAAGGAATAGATACTTTTAACTTAGCGATTTCATTTTCTAAATTAAAAACTGAAGTTTTCTCTACCTCTTTCACTGAAACATCCTTCTTTTTAGTTTTCTCCTTTGATACACTTGGCTGATTGGATCTTTCATTCGATGATGGCATTTTGTTAATGGTAGGGTCAGCTGTCTCTTTTCCCTTTTTTTGCACAATGGGAGGATCATTCTTTGGCGTTGTTGTCTCCTTCCTTTTATGAATTTGATTTATGGGCACATCTCTACTTCTGAGTGAATATTGTTGCTGCTGAGCTAACAAAGCATTCATGTATCCTCTCTGATATTCATCAGACTCCTCCTCAAGAACTGTTTCATTTGCCAAGATGAAATTTTCGTCCCTTTGTATAGCCAAATTCTCCAATATTCCTCATCTTTAGTGATAAAAATTGGCATATCATCCGGTCTAAAGAAATGATTCTCTTCTCCAATTACATTCTCCTCATCATCTGATTCTAGACCATGTACAAAATTTTGTTGTAAGGGTGTCTTCACCTGCTGCTGCACTGCTTGGTCTTGTGTTCGCTGCTCTCTTTGCTTGATTCTAAATTGTGGTTGCTGCTGACCACGAAAGTTGGGATTTCTAACTTTTGTTTTAGGTTTATCAATTGTCAATCTATCAAACATCTTCTCCATCTTCAGGAGCACTTGATCTGAAGTGGAAACCTCTTCCTTTATTGTTACCTTCTTTTCAGCCTTTGTTCTAGCTCTCTTGGCAAGCAGATTAGCTTCAACGCTGACTGCAATTTTCTGCATGTCTTCCAAAGTGGCCGGATCTCTTTCTCTTAATTGATAGGCCATATCAAGATCAAAACCATCTGGAAGCTTAATAAAATCCAGCCCCGTAGGTGGCTTTATATGATCAGGAGTTGCATTGTAAACATAATTGAATCTAATACAATAATCTTGAACAGACTCACCAACATTCTGCTTGATGTTCTCAGATTCGGAAAGGATCTGAAGAGGATTTTTTCTTCACTTCCCAGTGATCCAAGAATTGTCTCTGAAGATTAGTCAATGTAGTGATACTTGCAGTCGGCAAAGCTCTGAACCACTTCCTCACTTCACCACCAAAGGTTTGTACAAACAGTCTCATTGTCACATTTTCTGCATCAATCTCATGAAGCTCAAAGAAATCTATCATCCTATCCACATGTTGCTGAACTGTAATGTTGTGAGGAGTGCCATCAAATAATGGAAATTTTCTTTGATAATCGGTGGGCATGTCATCCAAATTTTGAGGCAGCACAAGGGGTGAAAATCGAGCAACCATTGCTCTTGGTGGATTTGAAATTGGTCTTGGGGATGTTGGGGGAGTGGGTGCAACTGATGTATGGGGTGTATGAGGTGTGGATGGAGGTGAAGAAATTTTGGATGTTTGAGGGGTAGAACGAGTGGACGGAGGTAACACCACTGAAATTTTTTTATTAGAGATAGAAGGCTGCATGGGAATGGTGGGAATGAAGGGAGTTTCAGTGGGAATTTTGGAGCTAGATGCAATCGCAGAGGACCCAAGGGTTGCAGATGCAGACTATAAGAAATTAGTGATGTTTGAAACCACAATTGAAGTTTGGAGTTGTTTCAAGATATAACCGTTAATTGATTTATTGGCCTTTTCAGTTTCAAGATCTTTGACAAACTCTGGATTTAAGACAGTAGAAGAAATAGCACTTTCTCATTTGGTCTCATACAGCGATAGATCAAATTGTTTGTCAAACTCAAGATCTTCAAGATACTCAAAAACCACATGACATGAATGAGATTTGAACATAGAAATCACATAACTTTCTTGGCGAATGATTCTCGAAATAAGATTGGGATTTTCGTACAGAGGAGGTGGATCAAGATCCAAATTTTCTCTAGTGTGTCTTCAGGAAGCCAGTGTGTTATTATTTCCAAGAAATCAAATGGAAATTACCAACTTGTTTAGCCTATCAAATTCTAAACTTATCATCCAAAAGCTTAGAATTATCAGATGTACTAGGGCAATTTGCAAGTTAGATATTCCGTTTATAAGACTAGACTAGAGATTGACTGAAGTAGCTTTTATCTACTTGCGTTAATGCATAGCAAGAGCGTTTTGAAGGCTACCTGGCTAATCTTCAGACTCCATCTGTAGTTTAAAAAATGAAGAACACTAACAAACAAACAATTTCTTCCCCAGTATGGTCGCCATTATGTTAGCGCCTAAATCTGCCTCAAGCTGAGAAAGGTAGAATCTAGGACAACATCAAACCACACTTAACCTGGTAGCTAGCCCTACTAGGTCAGGAGATGGCTCTCTCCTTGTCAATATTAGCAAAATATGGTTAGTGTGGGCTTGAGATGATTGATATGAATACTGATCTCAGGCTAGGTATGTGTGCAAAAGAGTTTAATTGAATATAATGATGTTTTGTTGGCTCAAATGGAAAGGCAGATTTGGGCCTGGGGAATGAGGCTCAGTTTTGTAGAGATCTCTATGGGGCAAGGTAGGAAACTGATTTGGCACTTAAAATTGAATGAAATGGAGAGATTTAGACAGGTGAGGAGTTGAAGAGGGCAAGAAAATCTCAAGGATCCTCTTCAAACAGCTAAAAACATCAATAACTAAGAAAACCCTAGGTAGAGAACTGCAGTTTCAATGGATTCTACCTTTATCTTTGTTTGTTTTAGTTAAGAAGAAACAAGATAGATAATGGCATACATAAGACATAAGTAAACTCAAAATTACAAAAGGAAACACAATACCAAAGCAAGATGCCACATGAATCCCATAAAGTGCTGCAAACCCCGGTATATTCCTTGGCCAAAATACTGAATGAGTATACAATGAAGCTTTAAGCTTTCTCAAAATTCCAACCATGCTAATGACTGAAAAATCACAAGATATAGGCAAATAATAATTCATCCTAGCCTCTAGGGGTCGAGCTCATAAGTTTAGGACCTGTTCCAACAAATTCTAAACTAAGAACTAAAAATTAGGCAGTGGGACATCTTGCCTCTAAAAACTAGGGAACTGATTTATTCAATTGCAAACTACTTTTTGATGGATGAATCTACCTATATGATTGAAATTTTAGCATAATTACATAAAGATCCATCAAAGTACATTAAATTACATCATGATTTTGACATTAAGAAGGAGAGAGGTGAAACTGTCAAGAAACTAGGCGAAAAAAAGAGTATTTTTGGTCGAACTGAGCGAAATTTTCCCAATGCGCCGCACTGATTTCCCTATGCGTAGCCCTTGTTTTCTGCCACTTTTGAAGGCCTTCTTGGTGTCCAAATCTGCTCCAACTATACTTGTTGGAAAGGTATCTCTGTCTACTTTCCAGAACAAGTGGAATTTTTGAATTAGGCCTCCATTGGCCCCTCCAAAATTGAGTTCTACCAACATTGCTTCCTATGTGTCAAAAAAGGGGCAGAAAGGTCATTGCTTGGGTGTTATTGACCCTTTTGAGGGCTCAAAGTCTGTCAAAATTTCTTGCCCATTGGTAGGCATGCATATTTTTCCATGAAAAATCCAAAAATTCTGAATTTTCATCAAAAGGAGTCCCCCATCAAAAGCGAGCGCCAGGTGGCGCGGCGCATTGGGCATAAAACCTGTGTTTTAGCCCAAAAATTCAAAAAATGCAAAAAGTGTCCCAAATTTTTTGAAATTTGGGATGAGTGCTCTCCATCAAGTGTTGTGTTGGGCCAAGGAAGCCTTAGCCAATATTTGAAGTCTATCTTTCTCCTTTCGCCTCTTCGATGCCTTCTTCAACTTGGCCTACAAGTTCTTAATTCTTGCCTTGCACACTTTGTTTCTTGCCAAGTAATGGTAGGCCATGTGCCTCAACATTGTTTTCTCCCTGTTGGCCTTCTCTAACAACTTTTCCAAGTGTATATTAGCTCTCTCAAGCCAAGACTCATGATCAACATTGATTTCCTGTTCTAGCGATGTGAGCTTCACTTACCTCCTTTTAGTAGCTTGCCAGTTTTCTCGTATGTTTTGTAGCTCCATAATGGTTTGTTGGTCCTCTAGCTACTTGTTTCTTTGCTCAAGGTATTTGATTATCCACTTGGCTCTTTCTAGGTTGAGGGAAAAAGCATTAATGTCCGCCTGTTGCTCCTAAATGATCTCCCTGAACTTTGAGCTTTGTGGGCCCAAATCAGTGTCATCCTCCTGAATGAGAATGAAATCCATCTCCTACTCTCCTAAAGGCCCCTTATCATGTAATGGCCTCTTGCCCTTGTCCTGAACCTACTCTGCTGATGGAGGAAGCGAGACCCCTTCCACCCCGAGTGGACATAATCCTCGTTTTGCTGCTACAAACAATCATCTAGTGCCCTTTTAATAGGTTACATACACCGGCACACTAGTGGTCTGTGTCTCATGACTCTCCTGCTGATGTGAAGGTCCACCTGTCTCATGAAAAACTACTGGAGGTACTTGAGGAACTGTGAATAACTCATGAGAAATGAAATCCTCCCATGAGATATCCTGCAAACCAAGTTGATGCATGAACACAATTTTGATGAGTGCAAAATGATATATATTGTTATACTGCTGCGGAGGAGTTTTCTTTTGCACTAGGGTGGTCATCTTCTCAATATTTCAGCACATGAAGTAGGGGAGATTCATCATTCTCACCCTAGTAAAGTGCATCAACAATCTGATGTGATAGGCATATAGGCGAGAAAACCAGCCCTCACAGCTGAAATACTTAATTATGAGCCTCATCAAGGGAGCATATGAGTCTTTCAGGTACCAAAAGGGAAAAACTCTGCTGAGTTGTCTCAAATAACCAGGCTTGATGTATGGCTCATAATGTTCCCTATTAATTTGCTGCCTTTTATTCCACTACTCTCCGACATTTGGAATTCCGGTTGCTAGAGAAATAGATTCCGGTGTCAAGGTGAATGTCACACCTACAAGAGCGACTTGGCCATTATGTAGATGAAGCACAAACAACCTAGCCAACTCATGATGGTACTAGACTCTAGCAACCATCTAACAAAACTGATAACAGGATTGGTGTTGGAAGCATTTGATAGCAAGAGGGTAGGCCTATAGCTCCGCAAGTGAAGTAGGCTCCTCTCGTATAAGTTTGCCACCCTTGTGAGGTCTCCTTGGTGCATGCATTTCTGTAGGAGGTTCATTATGTGTGTCTTCATCTTGGTCATAGGAAGGATCAGACTCCATGTTTGCTAATGTGTGAGTTTTCTTGATGAGTATGAAGATATTTATGGTGTTTTTAGCTTTCTGCCACCAAGGGTAAGAATGTATGAGGGACTATGGAGGGAGAGGGTATGAGGGGTTTTGAGAATGTTATGACAAGTTTTTTGGGAAATAGGGGTTTTAGGGAATAGTATGTAAGCTTAGGGATAGAAATTAGGGTTTGGGTATTTTGTAGTTAGGATTTGGGAAAATGGGAATTGGGGATAAGGGTGAATGATTTTTTAGGAATATGGGAATTAAGGAATGAGTGGATGAAACTAAAAAATAAATGGAGTCAAAGAGTAAGGGAGTGATGGGATAGACTTGGTAGCAAAAACATGAATACAAACCCTAGGCAATTGTTTTTGAGTAAAATTGCAAAGAGATAGGGTTTGAGATTTTACACACTAAACCACCATAAATTCTAAGAAAAACTCTTTCACTAGCAAGGGAAGAACTCTAGACTTACTTGCACACCATAGGATTGAGAAAATTTGGAAATTTGAAGGAGTTTATGGTGAAATCGGGCTTGTAGCTCTATGCATCGCACCTATTATATGTGTTGCGCCAGTGTATTTTTTACACTGTGGAGGCTGTCGCAATGCGCCACGCCACTTGTATGCGCCACGCCTCTCACCCAATGCGTCGCGCCCTTGAACTTGCACAGTTTTGCTTCAAACTTGCTTCCTTTCTCCAACACGACTTTCTTTTGCTCAATATTTCTTCTTCGAAGGAAAATGAGCTCTTTGAACATGAAAAATGACTTATATACAAGAGATTTTGATTTTTCATTCATAAAACCCACTTTTATAATGTTTTCATTATGACTTACTTTTTAACTCTATTTTTTGGGCAGTTTATTTTATTTTTGCCTTTGATGAACTGAATGATTTGATTTTTTGTTTGCCTTGCAAGGGGTGGAGCTGTTGAAGCTTGGAAAGGTGACCAAGGTTGCCACTGAAGTTATTTACATATGAGAGAATTGAAATTACATCAATTTATACAATAAAAACCTAAAATACTCTGTTTTTCCTCAAAACAAGGTTTTGAGGAAAAATACATTTCTAAGCAAGTGATTATGAAATTTATTGGTATTGGAACTTTATTCAACCTCCTCATGCACCTGCTGACCATTATTGGACATTTTGAAGACCTTTTTGATGAAACCCTAGACATAATGAAACCGAAACCCTAGAAATGACTCTTGCAAATTTAAAGACAAAAAGTGACTGCAGATGATCTTGATGAATGGAAATGGGCCAGCAAGTAAAGGACATGAGGGAAAATGTAAAACAAGCCACTACCATCAGATGATCCATGCTCCTAATGGAATGTAGCTGACTGAGCGAGACACCTAATATGCAATGCAACAATAGAATTTTATAATTTACAGAGGGATGAAGATACCGACACTAACAATTTCATCATTGAATCCCTCAACTGTACAATTTTTCCTTCTAGTTCCTTAGTCACTACACATTCTGCAATCATAGTGACTAGACCTTCACTGCACATTCTGCATTCATAGTGGCTAGAAATTCATCATTATCTCGTGGAGCTACACACTTCATAATCCATAAGCCTCCTCCTCAGTCCTACACTCAATCCTAGATCAATTAATGTGCTGCATGAAGAACCAGATAGACTAGGAGATTTTTGGCCTGATGTCATCTTGTCAAGAGTGAATTCCATCTGCAAGTTCTATTATCTTTACATTATAAGATGATTCTCAAGGAAGATGCCAAGGAGATCATGCAAGCAGACACTTGTGAACCCAGAGATACAAAGAGATAATCAAGCTAAGAGATGAAGAGACACTAAATCATGATAGAAGATTGAAGATCAAGATCACATGGTAGACTCTATATCAACTAACCTCTTGGAGAATGAACATGAAGTACTTGCAAGATATATCATGAAGATACAAAGAAAGAAACAAGGAGAGGAAATATTGACATTGACACACTACAATGAAGTTGCATGTCATCATTTCCAAGTCATAGCTTGTCCAAGGGTCACTTGAAGAGTCTTAAGTGTCATGGTTTTTTTCCACATCATTTGTGGATGTAATTATGTAATTTCAAAAAATGCAGAAATGTAAAATGTGTGGAAGCCCAAGGGTCACACCTAGAATGTGAAGAGTCATATAAAAGCTCAATGGTGTCATAAGAATTCAAAAAGTCACATAGGAGTTCAAGAGTCATGAGGGAAGCTCAAGAGTTATAAGGGAGGTGGAGAGGCACCTCATTTGTTACATATACACCCTCATAGCTCAAGCAAAGTACTTCTCACATTGGCTTCTCAAGCTAGGCATAGGAGAGAAGATTAGGCTTTCGTGAAGCAAGTAGTTTCTTAACGTTCCACTATTGGAACTAGTGTTGTATCATTATAATGGTGTATCTTGGGACTTTCACTTTATAATTTGAAGCTCTTGGAGCCGACACACATTTCATGTATATGTCATGAATGATTGTAAGACTATTATTTCATTGTTTGTGGTGTATGTTTATGTAAACACATACTAATGAAAATGAACTATTTCATTGGGTTTAGTATGCATCTTTGAATCGTGTGTCTCTTTCATGATTGTTATTTCTTTGTGAACTATTCCACAGGATTATTAGCAATTATTTAATATATTTGTGTGTGTCTTTATTAGGATAGTACTATTAATTTTCTCTTCTTTTCCATGAAAGAACTATTATACACTTTTCAATTGAATACATCATAAGGCTAACTAAATTTTTTTATCTCAAAAGTACATGTGTTTCTCTTATGTTGTTCATTGCAGCCAAGGAAAATCTTTAAGATTATGGAAACCAGCCTAATTTTTTGGTCGAGGATCCTACTCCAAACAATGTGAGGTCTAATTAGAACTTCATATCTGGAATACCCTCACACTTTTGGTGGAATCCAAAACCTTCAATAGTTCTAGCGCTAGAAGGAGGGCAACCTTTATTATTGTTGACAACTCACTGCATTCACATAAAGAACCTTATGTGCAAGGTAGTAATCATTCGAGCCCAACCCCAACTCATATATTTGAGAAAGGAGAGTCCTCTCATCAAGATCCAAAGCTTACATTCAAATTCACTTACAAGCAACTCCAAACACTTTGACTTATTACTCGTCATTTTTCTCAAGCTCTTGGATTGTTTCCTGTCACACTATTTCTTCCTCATAAAAAAACAAAGAGACAAACCATCATGGTGTGTTGCTTTCTTCAGTATAATAATTGGTTAACACAAAACTTGAAGATTTAGTGGATTATTCTTAAGGAATACATCAACAAGGGGATCATCCACTAGTTATTAGGGAAAATGTGGATGGAGATGGGGAGGAGTTTCATTTCTTTTTATGAAGAACAACTGAGGGAAGATGAACAACCTAATAATAACAAGAATTTGAATAGTGAAGGAGAGGATTATTTGAAATCCAAAAGTGAGGAAGAGGAGGAGAACGAAGACATGGTCAATGACCAATTACATTGGATGGCCCAAGGGCCTCTTGCTCTTCCCGTAAATCTTCATCGCTTACCAAAGCACCTAGAGATGTTGCTTACCAAGTATGAGCCTGATAAGAAAGCGAAGGTTGAAGATCATATTGATGACTTCTACTTGCATATACGAATGTTAGAGGTAAGTTTTGATGATGTTTCTTATATATTATTTCCATACACTCTAGAAGGTAGAGCATCAATTTGGTATCATAGCCTTCCACTGAATTTTTCTCAATAAGTCAGGATCCCCCTTCCACCTTAGCAATATAAATACTGATAAAATATCAATGAGAATATTGAAATAAAATAAAGGGTGAAAGAAGAGAAAGGTTTCCTGCACAAGGAGGTGAAGCAAGTAACTTCGCGAGGGTATTGAATGAGCTCACTGGCAACAAAGCAATGCTTGTGTTCCTGTAGTGACTTCGTCGGGATATCGAATAGGGCTGCTGGCAGTGGAGCAACACTAGATATGAAACTAAAACTCTAACCATTTCAAACTTGCGACTACAAACTACCCTTCTCCTAGATCGAAATAATTGTGATATGGCAGGCTTTGCAAATGTGTTTAATTGAGAAAAGGAATAGGAAAGACTACATCTATAACCAGGTTAAATGAGGAAGTTGTAGTGATTTTCACGATGAATCAATACTTCCTAAAAGACTAGACCCTTTGATTAAAGCTAGACCAGAACAAAGAAGCTGGAGTTCTACAAGTGTGTTGCTAGGTGTTGTCGTTGCTACAACACACTCCAAATTTTGGCCTATATTCCAACTTTGGAGCCTTCCTTTAATCATGTGAGCTTTCAATTCTAGTTATTGAAGTCATTCCATGCTTGATCTCTAAGATTCCAAGTCCCTTTGTGAAGAAATTCCAAGTGTTGTCTTTTGTTAAGGGACGTGACTCTCTTTTTGATAGGGAGTTATGGCGCATCTTTAAGAGGAAACTTTGTTGTCTTATCTTGTGCTCCAACTTAGGTGTTGCACTTGGTGGTAAATGTCATTTTTCTATCATTTCAATGGATGCATGTTGATTTTGGGTGTTAAGTGTTTTATTGGCATGTGGTTGATTGTTTGTAAGTGTGTGATCATGTTCAAGCCTTTTTACATGTTCTAGTCTCATCTTTCGCCTCATTGACCCCACACTAAGTCAATTTATGTAGTATTTTTTTCCTCAAGTTTTTCCCGACCAACCACCCATCATATTTCCTTCTTAAACTGCACACTATGCAGTCTCAAGCCCCAGTCAACCATCCTTGCCTCCTGAAAGTGTGCACTTCACAGTCTCTACCTCCAAGAACTATGCATTACACAATCCCAATGCTCAGTTTTTGCCTCCTACACTTGCAAAAAACGCAATCATTTCCTAGCCAAGCTTCAACTGTGCACTACGCATTCTCAGTCAACATTCAAGTCTCTCTTAGCCCTTCTAGAACTATGTATCACAATGAGCAAGCCTGCCTCACTGCATCACTGATCCCTCAATTTTGTAGTCCTTTATTCATTGCGCAATCACAATGACTATACCTTAATCACTATCTCTTGAAGTTGTGCATTATGCAATCCCTTAGCCTCCTCCTTAGTTATGCACTCTATCCGAAATCAAGCATTATGTTGCATGAAGAACAAGATAGACTAGGAGATTTCAAGACTGATGTTGTCTTGTCGTGAGTGAATTCTATTTCCAAGTGTTGTTATCTTGACATGATAGGATGATGCTCAAGGAGGATGCCAAGGAGATCATGCAAGCAAACACTTGTGAAGCTAGAGTAACAAAGATAACATCAAGCAAAGAGATGAAGGGAGATTAGATCACGACAGAAGATTGAAAATCAATATAAAATATTTCAATTAAATTAATTTTGATTATTGATTATTCTTCCTTATCATTATAGTATCAATGAACACATTTTAAAGTGTATAAATTTTGATTTTATTAAAATAAATAAAATTATAACCATTTTCAAAATAAATAAAATATTTCAATTAAATTAATTTTTTTAATATTTTATTCCTAATTAAAATGGATATATTTATTATATCTAATTAACCTGGTAAAATATTCCCTTTTACCAGCCATGGAGAGATACTCATTAAATTTGTGGGGTAGTTCGATTCTTTTAGGAAGATATTCCTACATAGGCATGGACATAGCCAGAAAGATTTATTCCAATCCACTCACCTCTTATATGATTGTCACATAATAGAGAAACGGTCAATGTTTGAAGAGCCCATTATGCCATATTCGTTTTGCTTCAAAACTTTAAGAAATGTGCTCCTCAAGTGTGTGTTTAAATATATATAAATGTTGGGATGTTTTTTTTAATATTGTTCTTTTAAAGGTATCTTACAAATCGATAGTGTGTTTAGAAGTATAAATGTCCGGATGATCATTTTTATATAATTTTGTAAATATAAAATAGCCCATAAAAAATTCAACGATTTCAAATTGACCCACGAAGGATTCCCATTGTTTCAAATATGGTAATTCCAATCATTAAAGTTTTCCAACTAAGTTCGCAACATAAAGTGGATACATTGAAATTGGATACATTGATATACGTCAAATGTTCCCTTGTGCCCCACTTGAATTGGCATATACGCAATTACTTAGTATTCATGTCCACAAAAGCATGAAAGGGTAGCCCTATTAATAATGTTACAAATTTATTATATGATTCTCAAAATAAATTTTAAGGTTTGAATCCTTCCCCATCTTGAGAATTCAATTACAAGATAAATGGCCCAAGGAACTTTATTCCTTTTGAGCATTTTAAAATTTTATGAAAGAATGTTGGTGAATGAAGTAATATATGGAAAAATGTTTTTAGGGTTTTATTTTAATCTCCTTATTTTAATTTTTTAAGATCTAATTAGTTAATGTATGTAGTCATTTTTTTTTAATAACATAATTATTTAAATAAGATTCACAAAGACCCTAAATAAGACCTACTAATTAGTTGGTACTCTTAACTGACGAGATCACAAGTATTAATAGTGATATTACCAAGACTTTATGTAAAGGCTTAGGAGGCTATGAAATGTTGAGTTTAGTATTATTGTATTTGGAGTTTTGTTTAGTGAAAGTTGTCTCACTTTAAAAAGCAAGTGAACATTGTTTTATTTCTTCTAATTATCATAATACAATGGCATGTTTTGCATATTTCATTTTATTCATCTATTATATCTACATTTCTATATTTATTTTCTCTATGATTTGTGTTTCAAGTCTAAGGCTTAAGGAACATTACATGTGGTATCAAAGCTATGTCCCTAAGCTAGCATGCCTCCATACTTATTGAAACATAGAGTTGGAATTTTAAATATGAGTTAATGATGAGATCACAAGTAGCTAGGGGTTTTTCTATTGATAATCTATGTAGAGACCTAGGAGGTTATGAAATGTTGAGTTGAGTATTGTTGTATTTGCAACTTTGTTTAGTGAAGGTTGTATCAACCTAAGAGCCAAGTGAACATTGTCTTCTTTCTTATTATTATCATAATATAAGGACATACCTTTTATATTTCATCTTATTCATATATATTATCTAGTTTCCTACATTTATAATCTCTATGATTTGTGTTTGAAGTCTAATGCTTAAGGAACACTACAAGTGGTATCAAAGCTATTTTCATAAGCTAGCATGCCTCTAGACCTATTCAAACTTAGAATGGGTGTCTTAAATATGAATCCTTTATATTGGAAATGGTGGTAATGGTATAAAAAATCCCATGTTGACCTCATTTCCTAAAGCCATTTTATAAAGGCCATTAATGTTGGTTTTGAATGAGACACTCATTATTTTGGAAACCAATAAAATGGGACCAAATAGGTACAGTCATAGGCTCTATAGTGAATTTTAAGAAATTGGTAATCCATATAAAGGGATTGTTTGATACTTGTTTTAATGAATGTTTCATTAATGGTCTTAAGGAGGCAACTATAACACAAGTAATGATGCATTGGCTAGCAACATGGTTGGAAACTTGTGAAATATCTAAAGGAACTAAGATGGTGATCATAAAAAAAACTACATTCACTACTTGTTATATCCTTGTAGTGGTAACTAGACTTGACCCCTTCACATCTTAGCTATTTAGAATTCAAACGTTGTCCCAAGAGGAGATGGTGGAATGCCATTGTATTGGATATTCCTATAATTGTGATGAGTGGTATTTCAAAGGGCACAAATTTAAAGAATATAATTTTTTAAATCAATGTATCACCATAAGATCACTCAGAATGCATCTGTTTTGAAAAATCCCTCAGCTAGGCTTGAATTATATAACCTCTCCCAATCGAAGAAGAAATGATTTTGTAAGATACTTGTGAGGAACCCTAAATTTCTATCCATGCCTTATTATTTTTCTAGCACTCCAATATTTGAATTTGATTGGTTACATCATGCATCATAAAGTGATTATTTTGATTAGCAATGGCACCACACACATTTTTATTCATAGGAAACTCGTTGAAGAAACACATTGTTTTGTTTGTGCGTACAACATCCCTTTTAATCTCCAAATTTTTAAATATGTAAGTTAATTTTTGAATGCAGATTTCCACAGTTGTAATACATAATGAAACAAGTTTCTAGAAAAAACCGTGTTAATAATCTTTGAAACATATGACATTTCCGTTGAACCCTTCACCCATCATCAGGGACAAGAAGCAAGAGAAAAGATGAAGAGAAATAGAGACCAATCCTTTTTAAAAGCAGTGATGTCAATAGAGACGCTAGGGATTAGACATAATTAGAATTTATTAAAAATATTAAATTTATATATCATTATTATTATAAAATAAGAGCCTAATTTAGGATATAATTAAAAGAATAAATTGTTAAAAATTAAATTATAAAACAATAAACTATTAAAGTATTAATATGTAATAGACTATTATTAATATTAATATATTACTAAATATAATAAAAATAAAAATAAAATATTAAGGCTTAATAGACCAATTAACGACAATAAAAAAATGGTAATTATTATTTTAAAAAAAATTAAATAAGTAATAGTATTTATAATTGTTAGTTTTGAATTAAACTATAAATAAATTATTAACTAACTAAGAAAATTTATTAATAGAGATAATTAAATAACTATTGACAAATTGAAAGGAAAAAATAAACTATTAACTATCTTCTGTGGCTAGATCTAGATCTAATCTTATCTTCTACATTATTTCTTTGTGGCTGGGTTCTACGTGCAAGTAAAATATTGCTCCCAGCTTCGTGAAAATAGTTGCTAGCTCGTCCGCTTCTAGAGGGCAAGCTCCTACCCATATCGTCAGCGAAGCCCCAGCTCCCATTGTCCAGGTGGTCTAGGCCTCACTATATGAGGCTTTGAAGTTTTCCGAAAGTGCCCTAATCTGCCGGTTCAATGGTTTTTGGCCACAGCTGACAACTCTCCACAATTGGATCTCAGAGGTATGGAAGCCTGTAATTTTTTATGAAATTAATATCTACCCCTGTGTTAGGGGTTTCTTTATTGTTGACAACTCACCGCATTCACATAAAGAAATTTATGTGCAAGGTAGTAATCATTCGATCCCAAATCCAACTTATATATTTGAGAAAGGAGAGTCCTCTCATCAAGGTCCAGAGCTTACATTCAAACTCACTTACGAGCAACTCCAAACACTTTGACTTATTACTCGTCATTTTTCTAGAGCTCTTGGACTGCTTCCTATCACATTCTTTCTTCCTCATAAAAAAATAAAGAGACAAACCATCGTGGTGTGTTGCTTTCTTTAGTAGAATAATTGGTTAACACAAACCTTGAAGATTTAGTTGATTCTTCTTAAAGAATACATCAACAAGGGGACCTTCCACCGGTTATTAGGGAAAATGTGGGTGAATATAGGGAGGAGTTTCATTTTTTTATGAAGAACAATTGAGGGAAGATGAACAACCTAATAATAACAAGAATTTGAATAGTGAAGGGGAATATTATTCGAAATCAAAAAGCGAGGAGGAGGAGGAGAAAGAAGACATGGTCAATGACCAATTAGATTGGATGGCCCAAGGGCCTCTTGCTCTTCCTATAAATCTTCATCACTTACCAAAGCACCTAGAAATGTTGCTTACCAAGTATGAGCCTGATAAGAAAGTGAAGGTCTAAGATCATATTGATGACTTCTACTTGCATATATGAATGTTAGAGGTATGTTTTGATGATGTTTCTTGTATATTATTTCCATACACTCTAGAAGGTAGAGCGTCAATTTGGTATCATATCCTTCCACCAAATTCGATCCATAACGGAAAGAATCTAAACAATTATTCTTAGAAAAGTTTTTTGATGATAAAAATCCAGCCATGTTACTTAAGGAACTTGGAAATATTACGATGGGGGATAAAGAAAAGGTTAAGGATTTCAATCAAATATTTACATGTATTTTGAACAAATTCCCCACATATGTACAACCGCATAATTCTATTACTAAAAGTTATTATATTGCTTCCTTTCCCACTAACATTTCCATCTTTTTCAATTGCACTACAAAAGATACTTTGGCTCTTAACTTTGTAGAAGCAATTTCCATTGAGGAGGACTTAAGGTCTATTGGGGTCATTGTTGATTAGGGAGATTCAAAAGACTCCAAAGACACTTTTAAGAAGCTTTAAGCCTCTTTCACTAAATCTAAAGAGAAAGATCCTTTTGACATGGAAATCTTGACTAAGCCTTTGATGTTTCTAACCAATGAAGTATCAAAACTCAAAAGGAAGTCAAGTGAGGCTTCTGCTAACAACAAGTCTTTTAAGTTGTTTCTTAAGAAAAATTTCAATCAACTGACAAAGTCTGCACAAAGATCCAATGTTGTGTTTAATATTGAGAACTTGGGCATGGAAAATTATTATACCTTTCATCAAGAAGCTCATTCAGAGAAAACATACCCTCAATGGAAACACAACATGAATGTTGTAGTTGCAAATGTTATAGAAATTTTGTCAGTAGAAAAGAATTCAGAGCAGACTCAAGAGACTGATGAACCTACCTCAATAGAGGAAAAACCAAATGTTGGTGATTTAATTTCCACATTTTATCTTATATTCAACAATGATCGACAAAGTGTTGGTGACCCCTCAGCAGGTGATGCTCCTCCTCCACGACCTAGTAAGCAATATAATTTGATGAGAAAAGGACCGACACCTAGGAAATATGTGAGAAATCAATTGTTAAGAAAGATCTTTCTTCCTAATAATCCTACTCAAGGCACTCAGAACAAATTTGGGAGTGAAAAGCATCAAAAAAAATATTCCAGAAATAATAAGAATAAGTTTGTCACTCATGGGGCATCAAACAAAGTCACACCATCAACCACTTAAGTGAACCCTACTCAAGATGAAGATACTTATTACAATATTCTTAAAGACATGAAGAAAACTCATGCGAATGTTTCTATATATGAGCTACCTAAGATAGTAGGGCAACATGAATTGATCATTCAAGCATTTTCATCTTATCCTCCATCAAGTAGAATAGTTTATGCTTCTCAAGCATAGTCTGGTATGTCTCCTACCATCCTCAAATTGATTGTTAATGCAACTAATGTAAATGATAGGTCTACTTGCCCCCATTTTCTTTTAAATTTTGATATTTTTAATTATAATGTCCATAATTTCCTAGTTTATTATGGCACCTCTGCGAATGTCATGCCTCTATCTATTGCAAAGAAAACAATGCCAAATGGGAAACGACTGATGTCAGAATCATTCAATTAGATAGATATTTAGTAGAAATAATTGGTGAGCTTAATAATGTTATAATTCACTTATCATCAGGCCATAGAGCTCACCAATGTATTGACATTGTCATTATGGACATTCCAAAATCTTATGGATTTGTTTTGAGTATAGATTGGTCTAGCAAGTTATAGAGATACTTTGCTATAAACTGGTTGCATTTATGGCTTACGTATAAGGGAAACAATAATTAAATACGAGTTGAGAGTGAACCTTTCTTGAAACATACCGTCATGGCACTTGAAGCTCCTAAGGAGCCTATCATTTATGCACAAATGATTTTTGGAATTTATTTTATAGAAGTTAATCATGGATTTTATCTTGTGCAACCTTCCCATGTACCACTAGATACACAATTGGAACTCCTTCCTTGTAATCCAACTAGTGCTTATGATTATTTTAATATAAATTTAAATAGTACTAACGTAGGAACTAACCATGTTGCTGCTAACATTTGGACTTTGTATTTTGACAGTTCAAAGACACAAGAGGGTTCTAGAGCTCATTTTATTTTGATAGACCCATGAAAGAAAAAATATTTGACCTCGTGTCGATTGGAATTTGAGTGCACAAACAATGTTGCTGAATATGAAGCACTCATTTTGGGTTTAAAGACAGTTATAGATATCAAGGTGGAAGCACTTAAGGTAATAGGTGACTTAGAAATTGTTACATGTCAGGTACGTAATACTATTCATTATGTGTCACCTAATATTAGAAACTACCAACAAGAGGTATGGCGTCTCATTTCTTATTTTCAAGCTTTTAATATTAATTTTGTTCCTAGAATTCATAATGCAGTTGCAGACACATTAGCTAATGTTTCTGCTAGGTTATCACTATTAAGAGAAGGCTTTTTTGTTGATATTATTCTAAGCCATCCGTGCCTAATAATGTTACTAATTTTCATGTTTTCAATAATGACCATTAGATAGTGTATTTCATGGATAATGTTGACGTGTTTAAGGATGTGATAATAGATGAAGTTGAGCATGAGAAATTCTTGTAGGAATTAAGTCGGTCTAATAAAGGGATTCACATGCCCAAGGGTGAGGTATCTTTAGAAAACCTTTATGACCTGCAAAATCTCTTTAAGGGGCCAACTACTGCTAAGACTCACAATTCTACACTACTACACAAACAAGTAAATTTGGGTATGAAAGAAAGTATGAAATATGTCAATCTCAATATGTGGTGTACACCTCAAGAGTGATAACCCTTTATCTGTATTTTTAAGCAATATCGAGATGTGTTCTTGTCGACATATGATGATTAAAAACATATGATACACAAATTGTCTAGCATGTGATACCAATAAAGGAAGGGGTAAATCCATTTCAATAGAAGTTAAGAAAATTTCATCCTACGCTTGAACCCCTTATTTAGAAAGAACTAAGAAAATTGTTGGATTCTTAGATCATATTTAAAGTTCATCATTTTATCTAGGTCAACAATTTTGTTCCCATAAGAAATAAGTCTAGAGAGATTTGCTTATATGTTGACTTGAACCCAAATTCAGATCAGGAAAACTATCATGTTTTATTTATGGGGAAAATACTTCAAATGGTATCTAGGTTGGAAATTATCCCAACATTTGCATTTAAGAGGATTCCTTTTGGGCTCATCAATGTGGGTGCTACCCTTCAATGGGTTATGCACTTTACGTTTCACAATTTGATTGGACAAAGTGTCGTGGTGTATTTGGATGATGTTACAATATTTTCAAAGAAAATATCTGACTACTTTCATCATTTGAGGTATATTTTTGAGCAATGTTGAAGATATGGCATATCTTTAGATCGTAAGAAGAGAATCTTCGAAGTGTGGTAACCTCTTGGGACACATTATAGATAAAAGCAAGATTAAAGTGGACCTAGAGCGGGTCAAGACTATTGCTCATATTCCCTTTCCATGAATAAGAAAGCCATGCAATCCTTCTTGGGGAAAATTAACTTTCTTTGAAAGTTCATCTCATATTGTGCATAGATTGTTGATCCATTACAAGAGATGATCAAGAAGGATGTTTACAAGTGGGATCAAAGGGAGAAATATTCCTTTTCCCAAATTAAGCAAGTGATTGCCAATGCCCCAGCATTATATAGCCCAAATTTTGGCAAATATTTCTTGTCATATACTTTTTCTTCTGACAAATCTCTTGCGTTTTTTCTTACTCAGAAGGATGATCAACAGAATGAGTGACCAATATTATTTATTACTATTGGTTTACAGGGATCTGAACTGAACTATCCCGCCATTTATTAAAAAATCCTATGCAGTATACAAGGAGATGAAGAACTTTAGGTCTTACCTTCTGAAAAGTCATGTTATCATCTTTGTGGCTCACCTAGAAGTTAGATCATTTTTTGTGCAACAAGAGTTGGGTGAGAGGAAAGCAAACTAGATGACAAGCCTTCAAAAGTACGATCTAGAATTTAAGCCAATTCATACAATAAAATGCCATGGTCTCTATTGAGTTGTAGGAGAAGTGGTTAATTCACTAGAGGATGAATCTTCAAAGTGGGAACAAGAGATCAAAATGTAAAACATTAAACAAGTCACCCCTACAAACACAACCACATCTTCGTACACTGACGTGTGACAATATCTAGAGCATGATACCTTTCCCTCACACTTATCAACCAGATAGAAGAGGTTTATTCGAGTCAAATCTCTACGATGTTAGCTTGTACATGATTTTCTTTTTCGGAAGCATCACAATGGTATCCTACTCAGATTCCTAGAAGCACAAGATTCAAAAATGGTATTGAAAGACCTTCACAATGGACCATCTTGTGGGCACTAAGTGCGTGATACTAATTCTCATAAATTCATGTAGGCTGGATATTATTGCCCACATTATTTAAGGATGCACACGCTGATGCCCGTAAGTGTTTCATTTGTCAAAGATGTGTTAGTCGTGATAAGAAATCATCCACCCCATTGTAACCCATTTTCATTGAATAACCTTTTCAACAATGGGGATTAGATGTTACTAGCAAAATTTTTCCACATTCATCAAAGAAACACTTGTATCTCTTAACCTCCATAGCCTATTTTACTCGATGGGCTAAAGCAGTTCCCGTGAAACAAGTGAACGAGTAGGAATTCATCAACTTCCTTAAGCAGAATATCATCACCAGGTTTGGCGTTCCTACGTCACTTGTTTTCAATAACCAAACTTACTTCTCATCGTTAAAACTTTATGATTTTTCATTAGAAAATGGTATTGTTTAAAACACTCATCTAACTACCACCTTTAGGGAAATGTTTTAGCTAAGTCTACCAACATGAATTTGATTCACATCATCAAGAAAATTGTTTACTCTGAGTAGAGGAACTAGCATAATGCATTGGTGAATGCTTTGCGAGTTGACCGTGTCACACCAAAACCCTCTCTGAATACTTCCCCTTACTTCCTCATGTATGGAAAATAAGTTATACCTCCTCTGAACATATACCTCCTTTCCCTTAAGCTCTCTCAAGAATCCTGAGGTAAGACATTTGTTGTTGTTCAAAGCAAGATAGACACCCTTTTGAAGTTAGAGGAAGAAAGGTAGAAAGAAAAAGAAAAAACAAATGTTCATAAGAGTCATATCAAGCATTGATTTGACAAGAAATATGTGGGGAACATGGAGTTTGGTGTGGGACACTTAGTTTTGATGTCAGACAAAGCCCATGAAGAGAAAGGTAAAAACACTAAATTTCAATCCCTGTTGAGTGGACCCTTTGTTGTACGTGGAAATCCTGGCCACCATACTTATTGTCTTCAATCCTTAGAAGGGAATATGGAATATATTCCCGCCAATGGCCAAGATATCAAAATTTATTTCTGGTAGCAACCTAGGTTTGTGTCCCTACCTATGTACATATTTTTTTCCTTTTCCTTTTGTTTGTTTTCTTTGTTCATGTCATGTTGTATCTTTTCTGTCGTCTTTTGTTTTGTTAGTCCCGTGAATAAAAACATGTGTGAGAGTGTTATTTTTTGGTTTTAATGGATGCGGTGAAATTTTTAAAGGGCTTTGTGACATACAACAACACTTGGTTAATTTTTAGTCCCTCTTCTTTGTCTTGGTTTGATACCTTTAAGGTCAATGATGTTTGATTGGAAAATATGATCCATTCGAACAAAAAAACTTTGACTAGAACCATGGCACCTGTATCTATTTTAGGATCTTCATTCCTTGACTTGGTGTTGTAATTGAATGGTGTTTTTCATGCTAATCCAATCAAGTAGAGAATGGAAAAGGGAAAACTAAGGGCAAGCATATTAATTTCAAAGGTATATGAAAGTATCTAAAGGAAAAACCTCTCTTTTTCTCTAAGTCAGGATCCCTCTTCCACCTTGGCAATATAAACATTGATAAAATTCCAATGAGAATATTGAAATAAAATAAAGGGTGAAAGAAGAGAAAGGTTTCCTTTGTAAGGAGGTGAAGCAAGTAACTTCGCGAGGGTATTGAACAAGCTCATTGGTAGTAAAGAAATGCTTGTGTTCCTATAGTGACTTCGTTGGGATACCGAACAAGCTTGCTGGTAGTGGAGAAACACTGGATATGAAACTAAAAATCTGACCATTTCAAACTTGCAACTACAAACTACCCTTCTCCTAAATCGAAATAATTGTGGTATGGCAGGCTTTGTAAATGTGTTTAATTGAGAAAAGGAATAGGAAAAACTACATCTATAACCAGGTTAAATGAGGAATTTGTAGTGATTTGCATGATGAATCAATACTTCCTGAAAGACTAGACCTTTTGATTAAAGCTAAACCACAACAAAGAAGCTGGAATTTTACAAGTGTGTCACCAGGTGTTGTCGTTGCTACAACACCTTCCAATTTTGGTCTATATTCCAACTTTGGAGCCTTCCTTTAATCATTTGAGCTTTCATTTCTAGTTATTAAAGTCATTCCATGCTTGATCTCTAAGATTCCAAGTCCCTTTGTGAAGAAAATCCAAGTGTTGTCTTTTGTTAAGGGAAGTGTCGCTCTTTTTGATAGGAAGTTATGGCGCATCTTTAAGAGGAAACTTTGGTGTCTTATCTTGTGCTAATGGGTTATATCTATCATAGATACATGCATCAAACCTATTCTCAGAGTAATGTGCAATTTCTTGTTGCAGTCAACACTTGTGTCTCAAAGAGTACCTTAAGTGTCGCACTTGGAGGTAAGTGTCATTTTGTTATCATTTCAATGGATGCATGTTAATTTTGGATGTTAAGTGTTTTATTGGCACGTGGTTGATTTTTTGTAAGTGTGTGATCATGTTCAAGCCTCTCTACATGTTCTAGTCTCATCTTTCACCTCATTGATCCCACACTGAGTCAATTTATGTAGTTTTTTTGTCCTCACATCTTTCACGACCAACCACCCATCATCTTTCCTTCCTGAACTACGCACTACATAGTCTCAAGCCCCAGTTGGTGATCCTTGCCTCCTGAAAGTGTGCACTTCACAATCTCTACCTCCAAGAACTATGCATTACACAAGCCCAATGCTCAGTTTTTTCCTCCTACACTTGCAAAAACGTAATCATTTCCTAGCCAAGCTTCAACTGTGCACTACACATTCTCAGTCAACATTCAAGTCTCTCTTAGTCTTTCTAGAACTATGTAATCACAATGAGAAATCCTGCCTCATTGCATCAGTAATACCTCAATTTTGTAGTCCTTTATTCATTACACAGTCACAATGACTATACCTTAATCATTATCTCCTGAAGTTGTGGATTATGCAATCCCTTAGCCTCCTCCTCAGTTATGCACTCTATCCCATATCAATCAATGTGTTGCATGAAGAACAAGATAGACTAGGAGATTTCCAGACTGATGTTGTCTTGTCATGAGTGAATTATATCACCAAGTGTTGTTATATTGACATGATAGGATGATGCTTAAGGAGGATGCTAAGGAGATCATGCAAGCAGACACTTGTGAAGCTGGAGATACAAAGATATCATCAAGCAAAGAGATGAAGGGACACTAAATCACAACAGAAGATTGAATATCAAGATCATGTGGGAGACTCTATCAACTAGCCTCTTGGAGGATGAAGATGAAGTACTTGCAAGATATATCATGAAGGTACAAAGAAAGAAGCAAGGAGAGGAAAACTTGACATTAACACCCTCATAGCTCAAGAAAAGGACTTTTCACCTTGGCTTCCAAAGCTAGGCATAGGAGAGAAGATTATATTTTCAAGAAGCAAGTAGTTGTTTAACATTCCACTATTGGAACTAATGTTGTATCGTCATAATGGTGTATCTTGGGACTTTCACTTTATAATTTGAAGCTCTTCGAGTCAACGCACTTTTCGTGCATATGTCGAGAATGATTATAAGACTATTCTTTCATTATTTGTGGTTAATGTTTATGTAAATGCATACTAATAAAAATGAAATTTTTCATTATCTTTAGTATGCACCTTTGAATCGTGCGTCTCTTTCTTTCATGGTCGTTATTTGTTTGTGAACTATTTTGCAAGATTATTAAGGATTCTTTCAGATATTTGCATGTGTCTTTATTAGGATAGTACTATAACTTTCCTCTTATTTTCCCTAAAATAAAAGTTATACACTTTGTAATTAAATAAATCACACGGATAAGTAACTTGTTTATCTTGAAAGTACATGTGTTTCTCTTGTGTCTTTTATTGCAACCAAGTTTAATGGCAACGAGCCTAATTTTCCGGTTGGGGATCCTACTCTAGATGGTGTGAGGTTTAATTGGGACTTCATATCGGGGAGACCTCACTATTGCGGCATCCAGCATAGTCGACAATAGGGTGGAGAATTTAGTATGGAGTTGGGGCATCTTATTAGGAAGGTCAAATATCATTTGAATAGGTTGGATCATGTTTCAAGTAGCCCTATTTTATGTGAACTAAATATAAATGTTTGATGGTATTTCCAAAAGGATTGTGCATACTCCGTAGGTTGATTGGATATCATAGATCTTAGGGACTTTGGGAATGAAGTAATGTTTACTAAACAAATTTCTGTCTAAATATTAAAATATTTGGTTAATAGGATATTGTACACTCCTCTTTGCTAACACTATTATAAATGCCAAAAATGATCTAGTATTACTCATCAGTTTCCATATTGAGACTTTATTTGAAATCTATAGTTTTTGAGCTATTTCATTTTAATTGATAAATGTTGTTATGTTAAGAGATTATTTTTCTTAGGCTTTATTATGAAGAACTATATACAATATTCTTCCTTATCATTATAGTATCAACGAACACATTTTAAAGTGTATAAATTTTGATTTTAATAAAATAAATAAAATTATAACAATTTCAAAATAAATAAAAAATATTCCAATTAAATTAATTTGATATTGATTATTCTTCCTATCATTATAGAATCAACAACAATTTAAGTGTATAAATTTGATTTATTAAAATAAATAAATTACCATTTAAAAATAATAAATAGTCAATAAATAAATTTTTAATATTTTATTCATAATAAAATGATATATTTTATAATTAATAACCTGGTAAAATAATCCCTTTTACAGCCATGGAGGATACAAATTAATTGTGCGTAGTCGATTCTTTTAGGAAATATCCTACAAGGCAGACATGCGAGAAAGATTATTCCATCCTCCCCTTTATATTGTACATAATAGAGAACGGCGTGAAGAGCCCATTAGCCATACCGTTGGCTCAAAAACTTTAAGAATGTGCTCCTCAAGGTGGTTTTAAATATATAAATGTAGATTTTTTTTTAATATTGCTTTTAGAATAAAATGTCCGGAAGATACTTTTTATAAAATTTGTAAATATAATTTTAAAAGGATAGAACTTTTCCATAAAATAGCCCATAAAAAATTCAAAGATTTCAAATTGACAATCCACCATAAAATCACCCATGAAGGATTCCCATTGTTTCAAATATGGTAATTCCAATCATTAAAGTTTTCCAACTAAATTCGCAACATAAAGTGGATACATTGAAATTGCAGACATATGCAAGAGGCACTCACCTCGTCAAATGTTCCCTTGTGCCCCACTTGAATTGACATATACCCAATTACTTAATATTCATGTCCACAAAAGCATGAAAGGGTAGCCCTATTAATAATGTTACAAATTTATTATATGATTCTCAAAATAAATTTTAAGGTTTGAATCCTTCCCCATCTTGAGAATTCAATTACAAGATAAATGGCCCAAGGAACTTTATTCCTTCTAAGCATTTTAAAATTTTATGAAAGAATGTTGGTGAAAGAAGTAATATATGGAAAAATGTTTTTAGGGTTTTATCTTAATCTCCTTATTTTAATTCTTTAAGATCTAATTAGTTAATGTATGTAGTCATTTTTTTAATAACATTTTTATATAGTATTATTTAATTATTTAAATAAGATTTACAAAGACCCTAAATAAGATCTACTAATTAGTTGGTACTCTTAAGTGACAAGATCACAAGTAGTTAGAGTTATACTATCGAGACTTTATGTAAAAGCTTAGGAGGCTACGAAATGTTGAGTTTAGTATTGTTGTATTTGGAGTTTTGTTTAGTGAAGATTGTCTCACTTTAAGAAGCAAGTGAACATTGTTTTCTTTCTTCTAATTATCATAATACAATGGCATGTTTTGCACATTTCATTTTATTCATCTATTATATCTACATTTCTATAATTATTTTCTCTATGATTTGTGTTTCAAGTCTAAGGCTTAAGGAACACTACATGTGGTATCAAAGCTATGTCCCTAAGCTAGCATGCCTCCATACCTATTGAAACATAGAGTTGGAATTTTAAATGAGTTAATGATGAGATCACAAGTAGCTAGGGGTTTTTCTATTGGTAATCTATGTAGAGACCTAGGAGGTTATGAAATGTTGAGTTGAGTATTGTTGTATTTGGAACTTTGTTTAGTGAAGGTTGTATCACCTTAAGAGCCAAGTGAAAATTGTCTTCTTTCTTATTATTATCATAATATAGAGGCATATTTTTTATATTTCATCTTATTCATATATTTTATCTAGTTTCCTACATTTATAAACTCTTTGATTTGTGTTTGAAGTCTAATGCTTAAGGAACACTACAAGTGGTATCAAAGTTATTTTCGTAAGCTAGCATGCCTCTAGACCTATTTAAACTTAGAATGGGTGTTTTAAATATGAATCCTTTATATTGGAAATGGTGGTAATGGTATAAAAAATCCCATGGTGACCTCATTTCCTAAAGCCATTCTATGAAGGTCATTAACGTTGGTTTTGAATGAGACACTCATTATTTTGAAACCAATAAAATGGGACCAAATAGGTACAGTCATAGGTTCTATAGTGAATTTTGAGAAATTGGTAATCCATATAGAGGGATTGTTTGATACTTGTTTTAATGATTGTTTCATTAATGGTCTTAAGGAGGCAACTATAGCACAAGTAATGATGCATTGACTAGCAACATGGTTGGAAACTTGTGAAATATCTAAAGGAACTAAGACGGTGAGCATCAAAAAACTGTTGGAAATACTGAGAGGGGGGGTGAATCAATATTTCTTTTCAATTGTTGCTTTTACTAGTTAGATCGCTTATATTTAGAACACAAAATGAATAATAGGAATAAATGCTTGTATTAATATAATCTTTACAATGAATCAATTACAATGTATATAGGGCTCCAACCCTAGATGAAGACACTAATCTTCAATATCCCAGGCTCCAACCTTTTGCCAAGCACCAACTTGGACTTTTGTGAGGCTCCCACCTCTAGGGCACAAACCCTATCTTCTCAAGGCACCAACCTTGCGTTTAGAGGCTACAACCCTTCTCTGGTATAGGCTTCGACCTGGTTTCTTGAGGACACCAATCCTCTAGGGCTCCAACCCTATCCTCCAGGGCACCAACCTTGTCTTTTGGAGGCTCCAACCTCTTGGGCTCCAACCCACTGCAATACTTCATCAAGATATGTTTGGCAGTAACTCACGGCTCCTAAAATCTTCTTCACCGAGCCCTATCAATCTTCATCTTCATTGTAGTCTTCCATGCTACATCATCAATGACAACCTGATCTCTTAGAAGGTGTCGCCACTGCTCTTCATCATACCCAAATGATTTCTTCAAGTCACCTCATGATTTCATTAGTGATGTATCATGATCTCAATAATCTCCACAAATCTTCAATGTGTCTACAATGAACTACACTAAGCTCTGCACCCACT
The DNA here is from genome assembly GCA_000404065.3 of Pinus taeda. NCBI lineage: Eukaryota > Viridiplantae > Streptophyta > Pinopsida > Pinales > Pinaceae > Pinus > Pinus taeda. The sequence goes on along the minus strand of APFE031657335.1, from coordinate 60,916 downwards.
CTAAGCCTATTCAAAAGATTCTCCAAAACACTTTAGATAAGCTACTCAAAGGTATGAGAGATTATACTTCAAAGGTGCTCCAAAAAGGTCTTCAACCAACTTCAACAATGATGGCTTCAATAGGTCTGCACACAATATCTTCAAGGTATGGACTCGGTAGCAAGTCTTCCAAGGAATTCTCCAATGATTTCTTCCAAATATGCCTTCAAAATGGTTTTAAAATAGCTTCAAAAACTCTTTCCAAAATCCTTCAAGATCTGCAATAGGTGACCTCCAAAGACTACTTTAGCAGGTTTCTCAAATCTGATCTAAAGTCTACACCAAGGGTTCTCTTTAGTGGTCCGAGATGATCTCTTCACAGTTCCAAATTTACTTTACAAATACTGTTGCAAAAGTGTATCTTCAAGACTGCTCTGAAAATTTCTTTAACTTCTGCTACAGGACTGCCCAAGAATGCCCTCAAAAATCTGCCATAGGTTTGTTCCAAGCCTTCTCAAAATATGCTTTAAAAGACTTATCCAAAATCCCAAGAATTAGCCCAAAAGGATACACAAATTCTGCTTTTAGGTCACTGTTTATGAGGTTGAAATTTAGTGCAAGAAACTATGCTTTGTTTGCCAAGATCAAGTCTGTTCTAGTAGAAGAAAGTTGAGCTTTATTTCTGTAAAAATTGAGGTCTGTAATCAAGGTGACAGGGGTTTGAAATTACAGAGTTGCAAGGATTTGAAATTACGGAGTTGCAGAGGTCAATTATCCCAAAAAAGTATTCCAGAAATGCTTCTTGACCTTAAGCTCTTCTTCAGTCTTGTATTCTTCTTTTCCTCAGCCTCTTGTACCTTTTCCTTCTCTTCTGAGATACCTTCACCAAAAATTCTTGATCAAATGAATGTTACAAATCTTCTTTTTATATGAGTTTGACGTTGAACTGAACGGACACGTCTTTCTGGACGTAGGCCGACATGAATGTCTAAGTGTAAGTTGGCTCAAAATCATAAATATATTATTTAACTTGAAAATTCGATATCTTACAAACTAGTAAGAGTTTCGGGACAAATAGGGGCTCATTGGAAAGGAAAAAATATACTCTAAAAGATGGTATAGGAATCATTTTGGAAGGATGCTCTTAAGGTGGTAAAAAATATTTTTCTTTGTGATTGTCCTTAATTTTTGTGCATAAATTGTTTGGGACAACAAGGGATTTTTCTTTATCACCAAGTGTTTTTAAGTGAGGTCTCCACTTGTTATTTCTTTAATCATCATGTCATCAAGTTATCTCTAATTCCTTCATTGTCCATGTCATCAAATGTAATGTCACCATATATGTCATCATGATAGTGCAGTGATGTTATTAACCATATGCAGCATTCGTCAATTTGTTACAACAAGGGCTAGATCATCTCAAGGAGAGCTTCTTCAATAAGAGTCACTATGGGCATCATTAAGACAAACTCCTTCATCAAGAGTAAGGACATCATCATGATTTCTAGGGCTTCTTCATCAAGAGCAAGGATATAAGAGGTTGTGGTGTCTTCATGGTTAATTCAAGGACATCTAGGAAATTCTGAACAATAGGCATCAAGGACAAGACTTCTTCTTAGTGGCTTGACATCACAATGGCATCATTAATAGCTTGAAATCTTCATTAATGACATCCTTATCAAACAAGGGGGACTTGTCATCATGAGCAAGGACATCATCATAATATGCATGAAGTTATGATATCACAAGAATATTTGCCATCCCAATAGTACCATATTGACATCAATGACAACCTTGATTAACAATGCCTCTAGACCTATTCAAACTTAGAATGGGTGTTTTAAATATGAATCCTTTAGATTGGAAATGGTGGTAATGGTATAAAAAACTCTAATCATGACCTCATTTCCTAAAGCCATTTTATAAAGGCCATTAATGTTGGTTTTGAATGAGACACTCATTATTTTGGAAACCAATAAAATGGGACCAAATAGGTACAGTCATAGGCTCTATAGTGAATTTTAAGAAATTGGTAATCCATATAGAGGGATTGTTTGATACTTGTTTTAATGAATGTTTCATTAATGATCTTAAGGAGGAAACTATAGCACAAGTAATGATGCATTGGCTAGAAAAATGGTTGGAAACTTGTGAAATATCTAAAGGAACTAAGATGGTGATCATAAAAAAAACTACATTCACTACTTGTTATATCCTTGTAGTGGTAACTAGATCTGACCACTCCACATCTTAGCCATGTAGAATTCAAACATTGTCCCAAGAGGAGATGGCAGAATGCCATTGTATTGGATTTTCCTATAATTGTGATGAGTGGTATTTGCCATCCCAAGCTAGCATTCCTCTAGACCTATTCAAACATAGAATGGGTGTTTTAAATATGAATCCTTTATATTGGAAATGGTGGTAATGGTATAAAAAATCCCATGGTGACCTCATTTCCTAAAGCCATTTTACAAAGGCCATTAATGTTGGTTTTGAATGAGACACTCATTATTTTGGAAACCAATAAAATGGGACCAAATAGGTATAGTCATGGGCTCTATAGTGAATTTTAAGAAATTGGTAATCCATATAGAGGGATTGTTTGATACTTGTTTTAATGAATGTTTCATTAATGGGCTTAAGGAGGTAACTATAGCACAAGTAATGATGCATTGGCTAGCAACATGGTTGAAAACTTGTGAAATATCTAAAGGAACTAAGATGGTGATCATAAAAAAAACGACATTCACTACTTGCTATATCCTTGTAGTGGTAACTAGACCCAACCCCTCCACATCTTAGCCATTTAGAATTCAAACGTTGTCCCAAGAGGAGATGGCAGAATGCCATTGTATTGGATTTTCCTATAATTGTCATGAGTGGTATTTCAAAGGGCACAAATTTAAAGAATATAATTTTTTAAATCAATGTATCACCATAAGATCACTCAAAATGCATGTGATTTGAAAAATCCTCAGCTATGATTGAATTATATAACCTCTCCCAATCGAAGAAGAAACGATTTTGTAAGATACTTGTGAGGAACCCTAAATTTCTATCGATGCCTTATTATTTTTCTAGCACCCCAATATTTGAATTTGATCGGTTACATCGTGCACGATAAAGTGATTATTTTGATTAGCAATGGCACCACACACATTTTTATTCATAGGAAACTTGCTGAAGAAACACATTGTTTTGTTTGTGCCTACAACATCCCTTTTAATCTCCAAATTTTTAAATATGTAAATTAATTTTTGAATGCAGATTTCCACAATTGTAATGCATAATGAAACAAATTTATAGAAAAAATTGTGTTAATAATCTTTGAAACATCTGACGTTTCTGGTGAACCCTTCACCCGTCATCAAGGACAAGAAGCAAGAGAAAAGATGAAGCGAAATAGAGACCAGTCCTTTTTAAAAGCGGTGGTGTCGAGAGAAATGTTAGGGATTAGACATTAGAATTTATTAAAAATATTAAATTTATATA
>APFE031657335.1:485-36809 GCA_000404065.3 Pinus taeda | reverse complement strand
TTTATTTATTTATTTATTTTTATTTTTATTTTTTGTTAGAGAGAAAATAGAGAGTCTAGAAAAGCCTTGAATGAGTTTTTTGGCTTTCTTTCAGCCTACTCTTTGAGACCTTCGAAACGAGGTATTATGATAACCAAATGGAGATTGTATGCCAAAGTTATGACCCCATGAAATTGATGTACCAATTTACCCAAACAGGGCCCACATTTTTGGTGCTTCATCTCCTAGGGTTAGGTTTTGGATGTTTAGGATTTTCCATTGTTTGTCAACAATAAATAGGCCTTGGAGCCTCATTGTAACACATTTCAGAGACATGTAGCCTCCACATCTCTTCTCAGAGATCAACTACCATCGCCCGAGCTAGTTTATTTCCATGATATTTGTGAGCATATTTCAATATTATGATATTAATGAAATGAAGTGTTATTTATTCTACATTTTTGTATTTATGGTTATATCTCTAATTTGTTGCGTTCCTGTTTAATTTTGGATCATGTAGTCACTAGATTGAAAGGTCATGCAACACTGTGGTGGGATGAAGTGTAGCAAGAGAGAGAGGAAATGAAAGTCCAAGAGTAGGAGATGGGACAAAATGGTAGCCAAGTTGAAAGGTAAATTTATGCCCAGGCATTACCAATTGAATATTTTCAATCAATTGTAGAACCTTAGACAAAAATCTATGTTTGTAATAGAATACACTAAAGAATTTTATAGGTTGAACATTAGAGTTGTTCATGTTGAAGAAAATGTTGTGATGGTGGTTATAAATGACCATGTATACATTTGAGAAATCACCTAGTCAAGGCCCCAATCAGACCATTTTCCATTTGGGATGGTGATTTTGATTGGTATGTGGGCCCAATTGCCACTTAGAGAATTTGCTCCCATAGATGGAGGATTATTTCAAGAGTTACCAATAAGATGAACTTTTAAAGAAAACAATGTAAAGTAATGTTGTAACTCTATCTAAATTAAATCAATATATACTATTAATCTATCTCTACTTCTATCTCCTAAACTAATTATATCCCAGGTAGGGTTATTACTATATGCAAAAAGAAAAAGATCAGTGATATAGACCTACATGCTTATCGGCTAGAAAAATTCAACTGTAAATAAATTAGATGCCATTTAAATAGTTAAGTGAATCACATCCACTCACATCATTCACATACATATTATTTCCTTAAAGGCATCAATAACAATGAAAATCATCATTCAAAAGTAACCATTCTTTATCATAGAATATCGAAGCAATCAAGTGGAATATAACATTTCAATTTAAGTTAAAATGAACAAATAAATTAATCTAGTATCACCATAATCATTTGAGTTTGTAAATACTTGAAATCATTGTGGTCAAAAATAAACTTTACAACAGTGAAAAAATCTATTTATTTCCAAAAATTAGAGCCTACTTGTGTGACTTAAATGAAAGTAAATAATATTTAAAAATATAGGATAATGATTTCATCCAAGTTTTCTAATTAACAACTTTGAAATAAAAATGGAAAAACAAATATGTATTGGGATGTTGTGATAAAATAAGCTTATTAGCTTGTTGAAGTAATGACTTGTGAAGCTTTGACGGAGGACTTCCATCGTGTATAAACTTCTAGAAGATAAGCAAGTTGTTTAGGAAGATCAATTTGTAAGCTGACCTTGAAACATTCAAGTACATATGCTTCCATTATTGGCAACTCTTGTGATATCTTATCAACAACTAATGTAGTCAACAGATAATGGATAAGAAATAACTAATGTATGAACAGATAATGTAAGTCAACAGATAATGACTTTGGAGGTTTGATTAAAAATCGCCAAATAGAATCTAGATTACCTTCTTAATGCTCAATTTGACTCTTTTTTTCAGGTCTATAATCAAGTGTGGTTCATCGCTAGGAAAAGATGAAGAACGAGAGCTTTGGCATCAAAGTTAATAGGTGAAAGAAGAAATTTATGTTGTTAATATAAATGATTAGATTTGACTAAATAAATATTTTTTATGATAATAATATTTTACATATAAAAAAATAATTGTGAAAATAGAAATGTTATATAAAATTAAGGAAAATATTATTCAAAGGAAAATTTTTAATAAAAATGAGTTATCTAAAAATTAAAAATAAAAAATAACTTGTTTCAACTGAATAAACGAAAAATTAATTATAAAAACTCTCAAAAATAAATAAAAATAATAAATAGTCAAACTTAAAAAAAAGAAGAAGTAATAATAATAATTAAATATTAATTAATTAATTTAATTTAAATAAATTAATACTGAAGAAAATAAAGTAATTAATCGTTTTATTAGTAATCAAATAAAATAAAATAAATATAAAATAAAAGAAATATATATATATATATATATATATATATATATATATATATAATATATATATTATATATATATATATATATATACTAATAAATAAAAACTTAAGAAAAAATGGTAGGGATCCAACAACTGCTAATTTTCCAGTCATCATCTCTATTCAGATTGCTTGGCCTCCTTTCAATCTCAAGAGATTCCCTAAACTTACGGTGATGGAAATGATCTATCTTAGAAATGACTCGTGCTTCTTTAATGCAAATGTCATGTTTTGTCTTTTCCGCATGTTGTACTAATGCTGAGAAGTGGGTCCTCCCATGTTTGATGTCTGCTACATGTTCTCGAATCCTGCGATTTATTGAGTGGGTAGTTTCACCAACATAGGGTGTCCTGCATGAACAAGGGATTACATAAACACCTTTCATATTCTTAGGCTACACCGGGTCTTTTAGAGATCTTAGGGAAATTTGAATGTTGTTAAGGGGCCTAAAGGTTGAGGGAACCTTGTGCTTTCTTAGGATCCTTGTAATCTTTTTAGTGGTCCCTTGTATAAAAGGAAGGTGTACCCCAGAAAACTGATCATTGGGTTCCTTTTTAATCTTGGAACCCCTGCCAACTTTAAGGAAATCCCTAAGACATTGGAGCTTATTATAACCATTATTTTTGAAAACCTTGAGGGGATGGGTTTTATCATCTTCAAGGTGACTTTCATCAGAAAATATAAATGCACAAGTGGCTAAAGTGTTGAGACACCCAAATTTTGAGTAGGGAAATGATGGGACTTAGCACGAAGATACTGTTCTGTGTGACTTTTCTTCTAAAAGAACTGGTGTGAGAATGATCCATCGCCCTTCTTTGAAATAAGGATGTCAAGAAAAGGAAGGCTCCCAATCATGGAAAATTTTAGGGGCTAATGTTCGCCGAGTGGGCTAATTTTCCATGATTTTTCCACAAAAAAGATATGCTAATTTCCAATTTTATAAAAGACAATTCGCCCAAATTTTAGAATATAAAATTATTTTACCTTAAAAATCGCCAACAATATATAAAGACTATATATAAAATCATTATAAATATGAATAATTTTACAGATATATCAATAAACATTTTGTAGTTTTCATACTAGGGATTAGTGATATTTGCTAATGTTTTTAAACTTCAAAAAAAATTTCCATCCTTAAAATTTTCCTTGGCTCCCATTGATTTCACATTCCATAGTAAACTTTATGCAGCTAGATTGATTATTAAGATGCTAGAGAAAGAGATCCAACTTATTCTGACCATGGGGCTAGATGACGCAGGTGTCATCCACAAATCTCTTCCAAAGCTTTGGTTTTTATTGATTTGAATATAAAGTTTTGGATTCAAAGTCCTCGATGAATATATTAGCTACAACAGGGGAAAGAGGGGAGCCCATGGCAACACCACATGTTTGTTCATAGAATTCCCCTTCAAAGTTGAAAAAAGTAGAGGTAAGACAAATCTCAACCAATTTAGCAGTATCAAGATCTGTGATGCAGTTGATGACGTTAATGGCCTCATTGATGGGGATATTAGGGTAAAGGGAGACCATGTCAAAACTCACAATAAAATCCCCAAGTTCAAACCTTATACCCTTTAAATCATTGAGAAAGGATGAAGTGTCTTTAACAAAGGACTATGTAAGGCCAATAAGGGGTTTTATCTTTTGGGCTAAATACTTTGCTAGAAGAAAGGTTGGCCTTCCTATGGTGTTGACAATGGATCTGAGGGGAGGCCCCTCCTTATGGATCTTTGGAATACCATAAATCTTGGGAGTGATAGGGTTACCCTTGATGATTTTAAGGCTCAAGGAGCTAACAGTGCCACTGGATTTTATAGCTAGCGCCACTTTTTTAGATATCTTATTTAATGGATTCTTATTGAGTTTTCTATAGCTTCCACTATTACAAAGGTGGTCCAACATTTTTCCTTAAATTTTTCATCTTTTTGTGACAATTGTTGTTCTAATTTTAATATTATATTATCCATTTCTTAGTAATATTTAATAAATTGGTAACATACTAGACATTAGCATTTGCAAAATCTCCAATGGAATGTGCTAATTCTTTAGCCCCTTTTTTTTCACTCAATTGAGAACCATCTCGTATTATTTTAGATGCAATATTTGTGACTTCATTTTATATTTATATTTTTCTCTTCTATTTGCTCCTTTCAATTACATCATTTTTTTTGTGGGCTAAAATAGTAATCTAAAGGAGGTATATATTCCATCTCAATGGGAGTCAAGGATTCAACCATCACTACATTTTAAGAATTATCTCGAGGGAGAGTAATAAGAGGAGTTTTTAATCAATACCTCTAAAGTGAATAAATGTGTTGTTAAATTAGTTCTAGTGTTGCGAGGAGGAGGATATACTTATTGCTCTGAGTGTTGTACAGGGGTAGAGCTACTAGGAAGTATTTCAGGGGCGCTTTGTTGTTTTGAGTTAATTATTGCAACTTTTATATTCATAAATTGATCCCACAGTTGCTACATTCTGTTGGCAACCTTTGAACACTATTGAGAGGGTGGGGTGAATCGGTAGTGTGATCTTCTTAACAATTTTTGTCTTTAATTACTTTTTACTGAATCATACATATATGCACTAACAACTCATTAGATCATCCATGCATATAAACATATAAGCAGCTAAGTCATAAACCATGTGAGCAACATAAAGAATAAACAATGCACACAATCACATCATCACACATGAGACACAAGATTTCCGGTGGAAACCCTTTTGGGAGAAAAACCACCCTTATTGTTGCTACTCTGCTTTGAATTTCTATTATGTCAAGAAATTGATCTTTTACATAGTTTGTTGACTCCTATCAGCATGGAGACTCAACCTCATATACAAATTCCAACTTTGATCGACTATGAGACTCAATACTACTAATTAGCTAGAGGACTCTGTTCTCAACAGATCTACGGACTACCATCTGCTGAAGGCCACCATGATCAATGATCCTTGCCTGGTTACTACTGAACTATCAATCAACTCTATAGGCTATGATTTGTTGGTCACCACCATAAAAAATGAGCCTCGCTCAGTTCTGCCGAACTATCCAACCCCCATTGGATGAGAAACTTATTCATTTACTGAAGCTTCATTATCACTGCTCCTCTCTCATGAAGTCACTTCTCCTCTACCACTATGCAGACCTCCTTTCATGTATTTTCAAACTAGATCCCAAGGCACTATGCTCAACCAGAAATCAGATCTGCATACATTCTCTCAGCAGCAAGATATCATCATCAAACAAAGTATGAACACCAAAAGAAGTGTGCTCTCCAAAACAGAAAATATTTTAATGACACAAATGTGAATACAATTAGATCCTCACATCAAAATAATGTTGCATAATACGCCTAGAAACAAAATACGCTATGGTTATGTGCCAAATGCATCAACAACTCCTGCATAAAACAAGTGTCAGAATCACCATCAAAAACTCTACCGAGCAGCATACATAAACTCCCCAATCAATCACTACACTAGCAACTCCAATTCTGATCTATACTGAAACATGTTTCAGATATGCAAATTATTTAGTCATTAGAACTCATGGAATAAATAATCTAGGCTCTACTCAAGGTCTCATGAATAAACTCCTTCTCTGATGCCTTATCACTCTCATGCATACATCCTCAACTCAATCAACCATCACATAGCTCCAAGATCAAGTATATAAAACATATAGGGCGAAATTGAGGTTAGGGCTAGGATCAATTGTGCATAGTTTATACCAAATCAATCCACTAAGGTCACTACTAGAGTACTAAATGCATTCACATCATGAGAGGACATTTTCAAACCATTTGTGACCTTTTTTGCTAATTATGGAAGCCTCTAGGATTTTTTTTGACAATTAACTTCCGAACAACGCGAGTATTGCGAAGCTTTTCTCATGTTTTTCCCTAGTCTCATGCTTGACACAGTATGAAATCAATTGGGGCTATAAATTATCCCATAGAATGGCCTACATGAAACTGGAGCCTTCCACCTGCTCCCATATGCCTTTGTGCATGTGACTATGGCTAAGAGGAAAACGATCATGTATTAAGCTCAAAACCTTTGCCACTTGTTGTCATCTTCCCTTGCATCTATACTAGCCACCAGACCTCTGGCATAGCCTTTAACACATATGCAAGTGGATCAAACAATCCTCCCAAGTTTCATTGCCAAGTTGACCTAGAAGGACCAACAAACAAGGTTGGAAAGTATGTCAACAAGTCCTCCACTCTCCAAGACCTCTGAACAAGATGCAACTCATCTGAACAGACCTGCAAACCTCTGTAGCACCTCTACAACATCAAAACCATCATCATCACGAAGTCATCACCCTACAACAAATCATCTCCATGAAGCATAAGCATGAAGACCCAAAAGAAGACCTAGTTGAAAACTCAACTAGTGTGCCATCAACCATCTCTATCACATGTAGATATGCTCATCATCCTGTAGTAGCATCATCATCAAACCAATTCCATCACCTAACCATCATGAGTGTGCCATCAATGCATATGCAAACACATGCCAACTCCTCCATGACCATCATGCTATCATCAAGCTAATGATGTGCCATCAAGTGTTCCATCCAACGTCAATTCCAACACATACCATCATGAGTGACATCATACTATTGACATCAATGCCAACCACTAGAACCACCAAGCTAAACACATATCACATGACAAGAAGCACCATGACCATGAATGTGTTGACATCAATGCCAATTCAACAATGCCAACACATCCTAATAGTGGTTATAGCCTTATGAGTAATATCCTTATTGAGAAATTCATCAACAAATTCCACCAATATCTAATAAATTTCTTCTAAAACCTTATTTGGAGTCATTTTAGGTTCTTTGGATGAAGTGGCTTCTATAACACTTGATTCACAAGCTACTTCCTAAAGAATAGGTGGCATATATGCTTTTTTGTCTTCCTTAACAATAAGGAAATTCATGTACATGTCTATAGACAAATTTTGGGATTTTTGACATGATTATTCATATGATTGCACTCTACAAAATATATCCTCATATGGAGACTTCTCATGAATATATTATCTTCATGCTTGCCATAAGGAAATGATTAGTTACAATTCCCAAATGATCATGGTATTTCAAAGGGATATGGCCTTATTTAATGGTACAAAGAGTTAATACTTCTTTTTTAGCATGATTTGGGTTTTCTACAATATAAACACCAATTTTAATAGGAAAACTAGGAAAACATTTCTTAGAGTTTACATGTAAATATTTGGAAATGCCAGTTTCTATAGTTTGGTATGTTATTTCCTTTCAACTAAACCTATCAGGGGCAAAAGGAGGAAGGGCACGAGGGTTTGCATGGCATCCATAGACCTTGAGATATGAAACAATTTCATCAAAACACCAATCTCCTATTTGAGTAATACCTAATTTAGCTTCCTCTGAAAGACAAGGAGGATTTGTGTAAAAGAGTTTCTCGTATCTTCGAATAATGACATAATGATAGATATGTTAGAAATGCTCCCCATCGTTTTCTTCTTATATTTTGGAGTGATAAATATGAATTGGATTTGGTTCATTAATTGTCCATTTCCATGCCATTAGAGGAAATGGGGTAGAAAAGAAAATTGCATACATAATGTAAGCAAATATATAGAAAGGAGGAATAGACATTTCAATTTTAGAGACTTGAAAGTTGTTAACTTATTTACACAAGTTTTTAGAAAGGTTTAGCCCAATTGGAAGAGTAGCCCTCTAAAGTTCTCTGGATTTAAGGGACTTAGTCTAAATGGAAATGTGTAGCTCCCTTACTACCAAACAACTAGTAGAGAATGGTCGCTACATAAGATGGACTATATTTTAAATATGCAATTGAGTACTCCTTTAAACATTCTTCCTTAAATTTATGCCCTTTACCTCTCCATGGTACTATTAATTTAGGTAAGGTTTTCTCATACTCCATACATTCCTTTTGATAAAAACATTGAACAAAATCAACATTATAGTTAATCTAAGCTTAAGAAAGTTTGTACATTACTTAGAACATATTCTAGCAAAACAAAACATATGATGACTCGTTTAGTGATGCAAATTGAGCATATTAGTACATGCACATGGTCAATTGACCAAAAAATCATATTAGTGTATAGCAAGAGTCTAGGTCATATCACTATCTTGTGCAATGCATACTTGGCAATTTAGCGAAAAATAGTATAGCCACTCCAATTTCAACAACTTCATATAGATTTTCTTCCTCTGAACTTCCCTGAGCTTATTCCTCAAAAAAGACTTTTATACATTGAACTAGGATGAAATGCCTATTTATCCTTTTTGAAATGACAATATCAAAAAACATATTGGTGTTAGGATTCTTACCATATGCATCCTCTACCCTTTGCTACTGGTTTTTTTAAGATTTGTTCGCTTGTTTACCAATGATGTGTGGTCTGGTCAAGTATGATGAGCGTGAAATGTGAAACGTGAGTATTAACCATGTAATTATTAGTGGAACATATCAAAGAATTTAAAATTTCAATAACATTCATTACAAATCATTATCTTATTTAAATTCCCATAAATGTTCAATGCATCAATTGACATGCAAATCCACATTGTTTTGATATACTGCTAAGGATGAATTGCTTTTTCTCGCATAAGAGCCTATATTTAATCCTTTTAAATAACCATTAATTACTGTAACTACTGATAAATAACCTTAATTATCATTAATCTGTGCCACAACCTTTTTCTGAGTGATGTATATGCATTACTTTGATTTTGGGAGTGGTGGGACGTGAATAAATGTGAAACTTAATGTCCTTTTACAAAATGTGACTTGTTACTTATAGTATTTTTCAGTTACAGTACCACTAGTCAATTCCATGGGTGAATGAATGCCATGGGTGGATGTCACAATACCACATGTCAATTCCATGGGTGAATCAATACCATGGGTGAATGAATACCATGGGTGGATAAATACCATGGGTAGATGCCAATTACAATACCATGGGAAAATTCCATGGATGGATGAATACCATGGGTTGATGCAATTTTCCATTCGGATTATTCCTCCCTCATTAAGAAGCAATGGTCCCCATTGTGTGAAGTTCTCTCCTACGAAGCCTTTGTTGAATATGAAGAGTCACTAAAGAGAAGGGTTTTATGTGGTTGACCCATAACCATGATAAATGAAGATTCGAGGATAGAGATACCCTGTAATGCTTGTGACCAACTGTGATACTAACAGTGTGTGGCCTAGCAAATGGACTTCGATGAAGTGTGGGTTTGTCGATGACCCATAACTATGACAAACGAAGATCTAAGGATAGAGATACCCTGTAATGCTTGAGACCAACTATGATACTAACAGTGTGCGGCCTAGCAAATGGACTTCAATGACAAGGATTTTGTGCAGTTGACCCATAACCACGATGTTGGTTGTTGATGAAGTCGCAGGTGCCTACATAGCCTGGTGTGGGAGGGAACATCTCCAAATAACCCAAGCCGAATGCTACGATGTTGAAACTAATGAATGTGAAGCAAGTGCCTACTAAAGTGGGGTGGGAAGGCACGTCTCCAACGGGAACTCACTCTGAATGTTGCTCCAGAATTAAAATGGACATAACTCGGTCAATATAACTTAGAATATTTATTATAACCTATTTTTGGAAGCAGAAGAGTCATTTTGCATCTTCCTATGTGTTGGAAATCCTTATGTGGACACCCTAGAATCCCCGATTCACGTTGCAATTTTTCCGTCGTCACAAAAGTTCTAAAAAAATAGTTGATTTTAAATCAGTGATATCTCTCACATACGAACTCCGATTCGACCCATTTTTTTTTTAAATTGGGTGATTTTTCAAGAGGAGCTCAGATCTACAATCATTTTTCTGAAATTCTGCACAAAAGCTTAAAAATTTTTAGGAGATTCGTTATCCATTAGTTGTCATCAGAAAAAAAATTCTACAACATAGCTGATTTTAAATCAACAATATCTCCTCATCCAGACTCCAATTCGATCGGTTTTTTTTTTTTTAATTTTGGTATTTTTTGCAAGGAATCCAGATATGTTATTTTTTTTGTAAATATTCTACAAAATTTTCCATATCTGATCTGCAAACTCGCCACCCAAAAAAAATTCCTGCAAAAAAATGAAAAAAGAAAAATTCTTTCTTCTTTGCCCATGAAAGTGCTCTGTGGAGGTGGCAGTGCATGACTGAATTTTGTTGAATATTGCTGCAAAAATTTGGAACTGAAATATGTATGAAACCCTCATTCCCATGGAATCATAACCACCTTTGATACCACTGCTCCAGATCTTGGGGGGAGGCCCCAAGATCTAAAAGATTGAAATGGATCTTGTGGGGGAGGCCCCCAAGATCTGAAGAATTACAATGCTAGAAAGAAAATGACAAAACACACAGTAAATAAAACCACAAAGAAACTTTTTATTAAAACAGATAATAACTGTAAGGACTACATTGTGGTGGACATACTTCCCTTTTACAAAATGCAATTTGTTACTTATAGTATTTTTCAGTTACAATACCACTGGTCAATTCCATGGGTGAATGAATACCATGGGTGGATGTCACAATACCACGGGTCAATTCCATGGGTGAATGAATACCATGGGTGGATGTCACAATACCAAGGGTCAATTCCATGGGTGAATGAATACCATGGGTGGATGTCAGAATACCATGGGAAAATACCATGGGTGAATGAATACCATGGGTGGATGTCACTTACAATACCATGGGCGGATGCCACTTACAATACCATGGGTAAATTCCATTGGTAGATGAAGACCATGGGTTGATGCGATTTTCCATTCAGATCATAATAAGTGTCCATAGCCTTGACGAGTTTGTATACACTTTCCACACCTTTCAACGCTTTCAAATTCCTATACTCTAATTTATTAATCACCTTTTGATAAGATATAATTTTTTATTATTATTTGCAATAGGGAAAACGAAGCGAGGTGATATGAAATTTACTTATATACAATGCATATCATGGTGTAAAACTTAGCTTTTCATCTTAAAATTTTCCATTCTCATAAGTTTTTATTCTTTAATGTGAAGGAAAATTAAACTTTGGAGTAAGGACTTCATTTCTAAGTACTTTCTAGGAAAATGTTTTCTTTATAGGGAAAAATTAATCATAAACGTTTATCCTTGATAGTTACTCCATACTCATCATAAATTTGTAACTCTTATCACAATCTATTATTCGGAATCCCTTTGATAAAGATATATGATAAAGATAAATAAGAATGAAGTGTGTTAGTTATCATTAATAGTGGAAAATAACAAAAAAAATCATTGGTAGTAAAAGAAATATTGACATTTTTTTTTTGGGGAAAAATCACAGCTTTCTATTAATAAAAATAAAAAGTTGCATAAGTATATGCACAAGTGCATTCGTATGTTGTCCCTAAGGCCCATGTGTATGTGATTCAAGCACTCATCATAGCTCAGCTACTAATATTTACATATACTTAGATACATTGGGTTTCTCTTTTTTAACTTTTTCCTTTTGAACTTTGTGCCAAACCCTAAATGCTGGAGAAGACATAACAATTTCCAACTCATCACTTTCTATTATTATTGGCACTTCTTTGTCCGAGCCCAAGCTCCTAGAGATGTGGGATTGCTTTATTCCACCTACACCTTGATTGTTTCTCTTTTCCTTGTGTTGATTTCCATGAGACTGGATCACCACTAACTCATTGGGTTTCTCTGTCTATTTAGCCTAATCCTTCAACTTCTCTTCTCCCTCCTCCTTTTGGGAACCTTGTTGATCCTAAGCCTCTGGATGTTGTTGGCTCTCATCTATTTCTTCATATTCATCATCAAAAGAATTCAAGTCTATAAATTTCCATCCTTTTGGCTTCTGCGTCCTTTTCTTTGGTTGTGGGCATGTATTCTACAAATGCATTGCCTCATGGCAGGTCCAACACATGAAAGTAGTATTTTCAAAATCTAATCATTGTGTCCACTTGAAGTCTTGGTGTGTCAGATGAACATGATCTAGAAGGCATTTACTTAAGTCCATCTTCACACACATGCGTGAAAAAGTGAAGATACCTTTGTCCATTCTTTCTCTATCTGTTTTTTGAATCTCCCCAAAGAATTTCCAATGCCTTCTAGGACTTGGTGGTGCCAAAAGAGGAGTGGAAGATTATGTATCCTTACCCATACCAACATTTTTGTAACCACCATTGTATAGGCATAGAAGCTTGGAAAACATGGAGTTACAAAGAGATCTGCCCTTCCCCAAAACCATGGTCCTTCATTTATGACATGTTCCATGTCTTTCTAATTAATTAACTAAAACACAAGAAATTCGTTCGTACAAAGATAAATATCACAATAATTAGTCAAATTGAGATAGATCCACTAATGTAGATTTTTAGATTTGGGCTAGAAACCATTAAAGCAACATATTATAGCTTTGGCTTGTAAAACAGTGAAAATACCACTCACTTCTGGTAATTTTATTAACAAATATGGAGCTTTATCGATCTTCTCTACTAGGCACAGAATTGGAATTTTCATATTTAGGGATTGTTTGTTTGGTGTGGAAGCTTTCCCTCTCAAGGCATCATTAAAGAAAACCAGACCCCTGCTAGCAGAAGATGATCTAGGTGGAATGCTTGCTCATGCAGCTCCACCTTGCAATCTTAAATTTAGGATAATGGTAGAGTTACTTTGAATACCATAATATTTCCGCTGCAACACATCTTGCAACACCTTACCTGCAAAAATCATACTTTGTAAAGATGTTGGTATACCTGATAAATTTAAACAATATGCTTCGATTTGTTCACTAGATCCATTCCCTGGACCCTTAGCAAGATCGATTTTCCATTAAGGGTTTTCACAAAAACTTGGAACAACACCTCTGGATCTAGATATGGGCATTGTGATCTCCTCTCTACTCATATCTCCTCTGGATCTAGATTAGAACGATAGATCTAGACTGACTGAGCCCATATAATGAGTGATTTATCACTTAGGGTCTTTAGAGAAATTTGAAATGCTTCTTCATGATCCAGATTTGAGACACCAATATCGTGACTCCTATTTGAGAAGATTAAGGCCCTTGACATAGATATGGAACTCCATCCATATAATCTAGTATTTATCCTTAGGAAAGATCGCATCATCGCTTGAACTTTGATTTGAAATGAGCGT
Source organism: Pinus taeda (assembly GCA_000404065.3). Lineage (NCBI taxonomy): Eukaryota > Viridiplantae > Streptophyta > Pinopsida > Pinales > Pinaceae > Pinus > Pinus taeda. The sequence continues at coordinate 23,243 of APFE031657335.1, read as the reverse complement.
ACCCAGTTCCAGGCAAAAAAACTTGGATCCAGATCACAGATATGTGCCTTTGATTAGGTGTGAATTTGACGAGGAGCTGTTGGGCCCTACTTTTGTTATTTGGTTGGTACCCTATTGTATTGTTTTCACTACAACCTACCATATTTTACAATTTTTGACACCTAGAAACAACTATATATTGTCTAAATTGTGTTATTTTATAATGGAGGTAAGAATCATAATAATTACTATTTTTACATATCTTTGGTTAGTCTAAGTAGATGATTAAATGAGTTTATATTTCTTGAATCACTATTGACTGATTCATAGGGTTCTTAAACATAATGATGGAAACTTGCATACATTGACAGGTCATTAGTGACCTAGCATCCAACATCCAGCTCAAGAAACATATCAGAAAAACATTCAATACTTAGTTCCGTACTCTATTCGGTACTCTACTCTAGGTTTTGTACCAATCACCCAGTCAACAGTTGGCATCCTGAAGATAAATTCTTTTGTTCATGAGCGTGGTGTTAACTTCCTTTGCTTTAAGATAGAGTTATAGATATAACAGTGTAGATACATATGGATGAATGATCTTTAGAATTTTGGCTTAGCTCAATTAAGCCCAGATCACACATGTATTTACTTTTCTAAGTCATTTCGTTGTAACTATATTCACGCTGTAAACTCTTTAAGAAGGCCCAACATTAGTATGATAGGTTACACAGAATGAACCTGTGATAAGGAGATTGTGATTGAAACACCATATAACTTTGTTTTATTTTAAGTTTGGAACTCTTGAACTTATTTTTTATTGAAGGCTTTAATATATAATTGATCTTGACTTTTATATGTGTTGATTCATGTCATTTTAATCTATGAGTTACTAAGTTAAATTATCTTGTCTCGGGTCACTGTAAGGGCCCACCACAAACCTCAGCAACATTTTGTATCAATATTGGTTAGGTAGAAAGAGTGGTTTGGAATTCGCTTTGGTAATACTGTACTTAAAGTCATTGCTTCCTTTATTTAGTAATTTACATAATTTCTGTAGTTAGGATTGTAATTGAATTACATTTGGAATCTATCATAGATCTAAATGAAATGATAACTATTAGATGCTTGTTTTAAATTGTGTGAGTTCGTAAATCATTTCCATAAGAATTATTTGCATTCATAGGTTTCTTTTCTGCTAATCTCAAATACTAATAAGTTTGAAAAGTAGGTTCCACCTTAGAACGTATTTATGAGGAATGGGTTTCCCATAGTATTAGAGTGAATCCTCTAATCTAAATGAAACAATTTGATTGTCTATGGATCTATAATCCTTGATAACAAATCTTTGTAGTTGATGTTCAAAGCGTTTGAATTTTCATGAAGATTAAGTAGGAACAATGTGCCAATCATTTTAATAGGGGATAATGTGCTAATCATTTTAGGAAATAGTGTGCCATTTACTCCATCGCTTAGCCAATTTAGAATAAGATTTGTTGAATTAGGAAACTGTGTGATATTCGTTTAATTTCTCATTTAATTTCGAATGGATTTATCGAAATAGGAAGTTGTGTGAATTATTTCAAAGTTTAATAGAATTGCTAGGTTTACTTTTCAATTTCTAACTTGACCCCTGGTTTAGTTTTGCGTAAATATTTATGATTAGAACAGATTGTTAAATTGAATTGTGAGCATGGTTTACGATAATTGTTGAGCATACTATTGAAAGAATATTTAATTAGTTACATAACTATTAAGGATGAATTATAAATTCGAATTGTGTGTGTGTGAAATTGAGGAGTATAATAGGTTTCTTCACTTCAGAAAACTTTAGTATAACGATTTTAAATTTGGAACAAAGTTTTGTTATTCATTACTTAAATTCGTACTAAGAAAGCATAGGAAAATCAATTTAGATCTAAACTATAATGCCTTGTAACTTGAATCTTACGAACTCTGGTTTGACAATTCTAAATTTATGGAGTTAAACAACATATAAAAAACCTAACATTTTTGGCGTCATTGCCGAGGAGTTGCAAATGGTACAGGTAACATTTTTTAATAGGTTTATGTGTGTGATAAGGATTTTGCAAGGAAATCAGAGGGATGACAGTGTATGGTAAGACTTGAGTGAAGAGCCACACATCCACTTTGGTGGGGCTGCTCCAAATTCTGGTTTTCTTTAGTAAATGTTTGTAGTTATTTTTCTCTTTCTTATGCGCAAAAGTAGAGGTAGACCTAGAGATAGTAAGAGGAGATCTATTAAAAGTATGAAATCACTTTTAGAATTATTTGGTCCTACAAAAACACCCCCAACTACCCCTACTAATCATTATGTGGGTATCAAAGAGGAGGGAGAAATCTATAGAACAAAAGTGGCCTCAGAAAAGAAAGAATCCCATCAAGAGGGGGAAGTACAACTTCATAATATACTACAACAAGAACATACTATATTAGGAGTTGTTGTAGGAACATAATTTGTGGTAGTTTCACATGTAGAGTTAGCAGTAGAAGGACCTCAAAGGGACTTAAGACCTAGGTATATTAGACCCCATCCAATCGAATCTTCTTCCAGTTGGAATACCATACCAGAGCTTACTTCTGAACCTGTTGCAGGGATCGCTAACAGAGGAGGAGGTAAGGAGAACATAAATAATGACAGAAACAATGACATAAATAATGGTGTGGCCAATGCTGTGGATAATGATAGAATCAATACTTTACTTAGCAGGAATAATGACTGAAGAGATGTGTTTTGGGCAAATTTGGTGTTTTATCAAATGCCTAACCCTCTAGACTTAGTAGCTAGTCTAGAAACAATAGTCAAAGTAATTCGCTACCTTTTCTTTAATCAACAGATAAGAGAGGTAAGAAGGGAAACCAACCTGTAGATTTTGCTCTATCCCTCTCTCCCTTGGCTGATTCCGCCGCTCCTTTCTGTACTTAACTCGTTTGGAAAGTACCTGCACACAAGCCGAGACAGAAACCCATCAAAGCATACAATAAAGATTTGTTAATTAAACATATCATAGAATCCAGAATATGATATACATCATATAAAAACATGAAAGGAAAAAGATTTGAATTCTTTATTGATAAAAGGAAAGATTACAACCCATGAATGTTCATGCTTGATTCAGTGTCTTCCTTCCAGTTTCGATCCCTTCTCTCCTCATGAAGCAACAATTTGACATCATTACAATTATCTTACTAATCTCATTCAAACAACATTTCCTTAGCTCAATAAATTTCAACCTAGACCAACCTTTGAATGCTTGATCAATTTATAACTGAATGGAGGAGGTTAAGCCATTAATGGCCTTCATGAATGCTCTGCCAAATTTGGGAAGTGGTTCCATGGAGGAAGGGATAATGGATTAAGGTTCATTCATCCTCTTCCTCATCCAAATGCGAGCTCAATCAACCTGGAAACTTCTAGAAGTATCCATTGGATGAGGAATCCAATGGATTCATTTAAAAAATTCAATGAATATCGCTCAGCGCAGGTGAAAAAAAGGCTAAGTGCACTGCAATGCACCCAGTCAATGTAGTTTCTGCATTGCAATGTAGCCTGATAGAAGGCTACCTGCACTGATCTCCTTAGGGACACATTTTGGATGAATGGTGTCATGGAAACTCTTGGGAGGCAAGCATGATGTAGGTTGACCTCATTAGGGAATGAAAACAACTAAATTAGGGCTTGGTGGACCCTAATAATAGTGATCTGGAAGTCGGGATTGATGTGCCCAAATTGACCTGTAACAGTTGCACCCTAAAGCATGAAGTCAAAATTAAATGTGTAGAGTGAAATGCTTTACCATTTGGAGAGAAGGTTTGGAAGTGGAAGGAGACTTGCATCAGTTACAATACAAATATCATGATAATTTGATTTTTTTCTCACTAACTAGTTGAGGGAAGGCATACCCATGCTCAGCTTATAAACTTTCATTACATGTACAAATATAGTCATCTACAGATATAGACTAATGAATGGATGACCATGAATGTAAGGCCATTGTACATTTGATATAGTACTCCTGAAAAAATAAATATCGTAGCCCGGATGGATGAAACTAGATCCAGGGTCTTCAATCTCGTCCAATCTTTCGCTCAAGTACAAGTCTAACCATGTGAATAGATGATCTGAAGTAAAACATGGAGAGACATCGTTTGATTACCAGCCAATGATGTAAGCCGTTAACAGACGCGAGAGGAATCACCGATAATGATAATGACCCTCAAGGTACTGCAGTACATTTCGCAAGGTGTGAATAAATGACTTGATGTCGAACAACATACGAAGTCTTTCGGTCGAAGGCCAGTGATTTCAACCTATCGCCAGAAGCGAGAAACCTACCATTGATGTATGCAAGCCTCAAGGTACTAAAAGGGTGTTTCTAAGTCAACTTCTTGGATGATGTGCTGATGTCGACAAGAAGCAACTCGTCGCAGGAGGGCCTTGATGTATCCCACATCAACGACATGAAACGAGGTAAATGATTTTGGAGATGAAACATCAACTGATGACACAAAGTTCAGGAATGGCAGGAATGAAAATGAAGGTTTACTATATTGTAAAGGATGAAGTTTTGAACTGAATGACTTCTCTTGAACATGTCAGTGACACTGAAGTGAATTGGTAGCATTGACCCAAGAAAAAGTGATGGATGGTATGATAGACCAATAGTGTGATAACCATCAAACTGAATAACCCAACCCACATAGTCATGGTGATGAGGTTAAAGTGTCATGTTCAAGAGCGACCTGCTACCATAAAGTTTTCTTGGCGTTTCCCATTTTCCCTAGTCGTTGCTGACTAGTACCTCTTTATTTTTATCAAGCTTGAGGAGGATAACATATGCTTGTTGTATAATTCCACCCTTTAGGTGAATCCATCACTATTTGATGTTTTAACGAGTCTAGCGAAGGTGAAACTCAGTTTTGTCTAGATGGACAAGTTTGTTGCTATCTAATGTTTTTAACGAGTTTAACAACAAAGATAACTTGGTCCTTTTCACATTTACAGAGTCTGAAAAGGGACTAAAAGGAGACTCCACAAGTTCTTTTTCGTAAATTTGTCTCTCAAGTCCAAAAAAGCATAAAACAATATAAGAGAGAACCTATTGATCATGTTTGATCAACGAGTACCTTTTTCGTAGTTAATCTAACTCAGCCCAAAGAAGGGGTAAAACTATACTGAGTAGATATCGATTCTAATCCATTAACGAGCTAGAAACGACAAGCACTTGGCAATATTTTCATGTTTAGAGAGTCTGAAAAGATCTTAAAGAGGAATCCAAGGGGGTCCTTTTTTGTTTTTAACAAAGCTCGGAAAAGCAATAAAAATTTGCTTTGTGGTCAAAGATGTTCAATTTACATGTAAGCACATCATAACTGCATATCAGTTGTTGACCCTGCTCAAGATGTCATTAGAATACATGTTCATGGATTAAATAAATGAAAACCACTATTTACTTGATTAATGTGCAAAGAATAAATATAAAAACTGGTTCTTAACATTCATTTTCACCATCTTGTTTTTACCTTTTGATCTCTAGAGATGTTGTTTATGAAGTTCACCAGTTGATTGCGGAGATTCAATGGATCATTCCTCATGTTGTTTGGACCAGGTAGGATCTAATTTTGTTCTCTTTCATTTTATTCTCTGTTTTAGCTAAGAAAGGTTTTAGGGTTTTGAGGCCCCTAGGGTTCCATTTTATAATTCAGGGATTAAAATGGTAATTATATGGAGAGAATGAGAGCATGAAGAATAGGATATCATAGCCTTGAATAATCAGGGAACATTTGAGGTTCTAAGAAATTGTGGGTTACTCAAGTATTTCCAGTTATCCAACATGTAGCAGCAGATGGAACTTCTACAGTTCTTTGTTCAATCATGGGATCCGACTGATCAGTCTTTTCACATTCGGGACAAAGAGGTCCCTTTCACTATCAATGATATATACTTACTAACCAGACTGTCGAGGTGGGGTGCCTCCATTTCACTAACATGACTTTCCCTCGAGGGTAGACCAGTGAAAGATTATGTGCGCCAGTTCTGTAGGTAGGGTGCCTAGCCTAGCAAAGACGGAGGGATACTTATCAAGGACGTTAGTGATTTACCGCTAAGGATGATCCTTTTTACCATTGCTAGATTGGCTAGCAGTGTAACACTTCATTTGGCCAACAAATCATACATGCAATATGCTTTAGAATGTTTAGAGCCAAAAGTGTTCAACTGGTGGGGGGTTGTCTTTCATCTGTGAAAGAGCAACTGACCAAGGTGAAAAAAGGAAAGATCAAGAATTTCAGCTATGGATCGATCATGATTTCTTGCCTTGGAGAGAATTCCTCTCTTGCAGCCACAACTTATTTCACTAGGTGTATCTAGACCGAGAGACCCACAGATGCAGAGGTGGACAGATTTTATGGCTAGGCATGGTGCCCATTCTTCGATCGTATTTACCCCTACATTCTTTGAATGGTTCAATTGATAGGAGATGACTTTCACAGAATATCCATATTCAGAAATGGATTTCCGTGGTGATCCAGAGTTACCATTACCTATTGGAGTAATGTGGGGTGCTATTGGTAAATTGTTTGACCAAGTGTTTTTTATTTTTAAAGTTTTTGCATTTTTGTGTTTTCTTGAATAATTCCAAATTATACAAAACCAATTTTTTTTATGTATACAGATATCGGACCTGTTCAACCTGTGGGGGACCCACAAGATGTAGCTGGGCCAACACAGAGACCTATAGGGAGAGTGGTTCTTTGAGACTTGGATTTGGCCAAGACTCTGGCTGAATTGAAAAATCACATAGATGAATTAACCATGGGTATTCCAGATGTCCAGATCGAGGATCTACCTATGCGATTGCAACGCCACACCATTGGTGTACCAGGTTGTTGGATGAGACTCTTGCGTATGATAGCACAGGTAGTGATCTGCTAACATGAGCACCACTAGTCTACTTAGATACTTTTCTGCATACATTTTAGTTTTGGGTCAGATGACCAATATTTGTCTTGGACAAAAACTGTTTGTAATTTTTTTTATATAATTATCTATTTTAGTTTCAGGGCTTTATTATGTTTGAGTGATGCAATCCTATTAAATTGATGATGCTAATTGGAAATATTTACTTTACATATGTTGAAAATGTCTATTTAACACATAATTTTCTAGAGAGTCAGTTAATGTGTTTAGATTTCTGGAAATATGTTGATATTGAATAAACTCAAAATACCTTTCCAAAATACGAACTCTAAGGAACATATGATAAATTGTTGGGTTTTGGATAGGATAAATGCCAGTAATTTGTAGTACACTGAGCTGTGAGTCTAGCCTAATGATGATTTGGCGAATGCCAAGTTAAATGGCATCAGAAAAAAGTTCAATCAACGCGCTATACTCAGTGATATTGTTTTTCCATCGACCAATGCAAATCCATCTAAAACTCATTAACTCAACGCTTGGAGCGAAAATAGCCCATGCTGCAGAAGATAGGTTCTGTGTACTACAACTAGCACCATCGGTGTAACCAACAAATGGTTCCGAAAAGTTCGACATCTGCAACAAATGTGAAGTGGATTACTTAACCAAATAAAAACCCTAAAAGAAACATACTCACACATGCAATCCAAGCATATTTACATGAGTTTTACCATACTTAACTAAGAATAATAACGTTTTAAATACAACTCATTTATGGGCTTAGACAATGGAATTCCGTCATAATCTACTAACTCATATGCACCTTTCGTCAAAACACGCTTAACAATATAAGGGCCCATCCAAAGTGGTTCAAATTTTCCTGCTCCTATCTTATCATACTCCTGATCGTAATGTAAGACCAGGTCACCTTCTAAGAAGACACTAGGCTTGACATTTTTATCATATTGCACCTTTACCCATTTCTTATACGCTTCGTTAGCCAATGTGGCATCACAACAAGTTTCATCCAGATGGATTAATTCCAAGAAACGTGCTTCTTCTTCAGAAGTATCAAGTAGCAAGTCAATTGCGAGTTTGAGTGACAAAATTTCACATTGAATTGGAAAGACTGCTTCCAAACCATACACCAACTAAAAGGGTGTAAATCTAGTAGCATTTCTCACCGAGGTTTGATATGCCCACAAAGCCGAGCATAGGATTAAATGTCAATTTCATTTATGAACTCCAATCATTCGTTGCAACATATGTTTAAGGACCTTATTGATAGCCTCAACTTGTCCATTAGCTTGTGGATAAGATGGAGTAGAACTATCATGTGACAGTCCTAATTTGGCAGTCAACTCAACCATCATGTGATTGTGAAAATGCGACCCATGATCTGTAACTATGGCCTGTGGTACACTAAACCTAGCAACCACATGGTTGAAGAAAAATAATGCAGTCATTTTGCCACTGTTGTTTAATGTAGGCATCGCCTCGGCTCATTTGGTAAAATAGTCAATAGTGACTATAATATACCCATGCCTCCTGGTTGAGGTGGGGTTACATGTCATAAAATCAATGCCCCATTTAGCGAATGGTCCGACAGCGACTACTGGATGCATAATCTAGTTTTTCGATAAAATATTTGACATGCATGACAACTTCTGACAACAATTATGCAATCTTTGAATATTGTTGGCCAAAAGTAACCAGCATGAAGAACTCCCTATGTTGTAGCATATCTGGATAAATGTCCACCACAAGCACCTGATCGACATTCATTCAAATATTTCTCGGCCTCCTCATGAGTGAGGCACCTACGTAGAATTGTATCGATACCACGACGATAAAGCTTATCACCAATGATTAGATAATTGTTGGCTTGGTATTGGATACATCGCTGTTGAGAGTGAGAGGTATCAGGCCAGAAAGCTTGGGTCTGGAGATAGATCAGTATATCCCCATACCATGGATCACTTGACAAAATGAGAAACTGAGACTCATCCAAAATTGATGTTTCTGATGTTAAATCGTTGGAGGATGAGGGAAGGTCAGAAAGTAGTTCGGAAAATACGAGATATTTCTTTGACTTAGACTTAATGAATTCCAAATCAAATTCCTGCAATATAACTGTCCACTTCGAATATTTCCCCCCTGCAATTGACGTGACAAAATATATGTCATAGGGTTGCAATCAGAGATAATTGTAGTTTTACACAGGAGGATATAGTGACAAAATCTCTGCACAGCTTGAATGGCTGCCAAAGCTAACTTTTCAACATAAGAATATTTCCTTTCTGTATCATTGAGATTACGACTCAAATAATATACTGGATGTTCTATTCCATCTTCTTCTTGGACTAAAACCATTCTGATGGTTGTATCTGCAGTGGCGAGATACAGGTAATAGTCTTATTGATAGTTTGGGGCATACATTAATGATGCTCTAATCAAGGAATATTTAACAGCACTAAAGGAAGCTTGCACAACTTGATCCCAATGAAAGGGTACCCCTTTCTTCAACAGATGTGTAAAACCTTTAGCCATTTCAACATAGTTTGAAATGAACCTCCTCATAAAGTTTGCCTTCCCTTGAAGTTTCTATAACTCTAATAAATTTGAAGGTGGAGGCAAGTCAAGTATTGCCTGAACCTTAGTTGGATCGAGTCGAATTCCATCTTTTGAGACTATGAATCTAAGAAATCGACTAGAGCCAACACAAAACACACACTTGTGTGAATTGAGCCTTATTTTGTAGTGTCAACACCGCAAGAATATTGCTCTAAGATGCTACGGGTGATCAGTCTGCTTTCATGAATGAGCAGGCAAGACATCAAGATATGGTTGTACAATGTTCTTAATGTCATGGAAGGCATAGTTCATTGCCCTCTGAAATGTAGCCCCTGCATTCTTCAAACCAAAAGGTAACTTTCTATAAGAAAATGTGCCCCATGGACAAACAAATGTAGTTTTTCACTGATCCTCTGAGCAGATATTGAATTGATTGTAGCCGGAAAATCCATCCATGAATGAAAATATTTCACATCTGGCACATTCGTCAATAATCTGGTCGATAAAGGGTGTAGGATAATTGTCTTTTGGACATGCTTTATTTACATCCTAATAATCAACACACACTCAAATTGTCCCTTGTTTTTTCATCACAGGAACAATGTTTGATTCCCAATCGGTAAGAGGTACATGGTAAATAAAGCTAGCAAGCAAAAGTTTTTCAACCTCTGTTTTAATAGTAGCAGCTTTATTTGGATGTATAGGACGAAACTGCTGTCATACTGGTTTGACATTAGGGTACATTTTGATTTGATGTTCAACATGTTTGAATCGATGCCTGGCATCTCCTCATAAGACCATGCATATATATCTCTAAATTCACGAAATAGAGCACGGTAAATATTGAGTTCCAAAGGAGAACAAGATTTGTCGACATGAATGTTTTCTACAATCTTAGGCTTGGTCTGTTATGCTCCTATACCAATAGGTGTCATATTTCATGGTTGACTTGATAAGCTTTGTAATATGTTCATACCTTTCCTTATTGCAAAGTTTTTCCATATTTTCAAAAAAATAAAAAATTTAAAAAATGTAAAGAGGGTATACCATAAAAGAAAAATAAAAGGGTGAAAAGAATCAAAATGAGAAAAAAATGAGAAAAAATGAACCCCAAACAAAAATAGACTAGGAAAGTGTGCAAGTCTAAATGCCACTACTATTTCATTTTCTGTAATAAGCAATTGTGTGTAACTTGTCAAACTTATGCCACAATTGATGAAGAGTCAAACAACTTAAACTTGGCTCATTCATTTTTCAATTTCATGCTTTAGAGATAGAGAATAAAAATTTGACCAAACAGTGTAAACTTGGCAGATAAAGTAGATAGGTAGAGTAAATAAAAAGGAGATCAACAGTGTAATCTGATCCCTTGGATGTAATAAGTGCAGACTTAGGTAGGCTTCCTATGTAAAGAAAATAAGAGTTGATAAACGTTTGCCAGTCTAAGTGCACCCAAATAAAGAAGAAAAAATGTCAGGCTAAAGTAGGTAGGGTAGGTAGATGTTGTTGCAGAATGATACTTGTGATGGATCATGTCTCTAAATGTGTTAACTTTTACTTTTATCACAAGTGCAAGGCAGACATTATGCTTAATACAGTTCAAGCAAGAGAAGGTCAAATAATTAACTTCCATTCACATTTTTCCTTAAAAAATTTCACTAATTCCCCCTAAAGTATTAAGTCCTTTGAAAATCAAAGGGGCTCAAAGCATTTCTCTGACTTTTGGAGGGACCGGACCCTCAGCCCAATGATCTAAAAGCCTAAAGTACTTGGAACCACCATTAATCATGTATTTCATTCCATAAAGTTTTTCTTAAGTAAGTTCCTATTTTACTTAGGAAAATACATAATATCACCTGTAAACCCCTTTTCCCACTTTAGCCTAAGTTTTAACGTAAATTTTAACATTTACTTAGCACTCATTTTCATTCACAGTCATATTAACTTTAACACATAGTATATAAATCCCAAATAAATTTTAACCCTTCCCGTATTATTTAATTAAATATAAATCCTCAAAGTATTATATATACCACCCCCCGGTTGAATACAACCATAGTCAACAGTTAAATGGGATTAACGAATTTATCAGAAATTCATTAATAACCAAAGTCCCCCGCCCCACTGAATGGAATTAATTAACCCTCTAGGTTAATTAAGAACCAACCCTCGAACAATTGTATTGACTGCGATATGATTAGAACATTGTTAATTATACCGGACCCACCGCAAATAAAGTTCCGCCATATCCCTCGCCCGTCCGTCGTCTGATCTCTCCCTTTTCATCCAACAATTGTCATTGATATCGCGCCCCCCCTGGTGACCGCGCTTTAACTCGCGATCACCAGGCAGTTTTCCGCCCGTACCTCTGCCACGCGTCGCGCAGTCCATATGCTCGCTTGCCATAGGCCCAAAACCGCCTAGCCTGAAAAGCAGTGTGATAGAAACCGCTTACCACCTTCTACTAAATGAAAAAATGTCTCATCATTCATCCTTTCACCCGCCAATACCAACCATTTACCCGTTTAAACACAAAAACCCAGTGTTGCTCATTTTCACCTGATTGTGCAGTAAAACCCTGTTTAACCCACTGCGCCACCCGAAGCCTCTGTTAACCAATTCGAGCATGGTTTACCTCCCAAAAATCATTTTGGACTCACTCCACAGACCTCTCAAGCTCAAATGAAAACTTTTTGACCTCCCCTACAAACCAATGCGTTCTTAACAATTTGTTTTGTTTTATAGGTGATTAGAAGACCACATCCTTGGATAAACAGTCTTAATACTAGTCATAAGACCTGTTTACTCTAAGATTGTTATCAAATCTATTCAAACGGAGATAGAAGATAAAACATACAGTAAAAAGACAAGTAAAGGAAACATGAAATTAAACGATTTATTGTTGAAATAGACAGTAAAAAACTAAAATATACAGTGAAGGTAAAAGGACACAGTAAAGAACCGTCAAAGTGTATCAAGATTAAAGAGTATCAGATTGAAGACCAAGTCAAGTGAATCAGCTAGCATGAAGATAAACAGCAGAGAAGATAGTTACAAAACAGAGTATACAAATTCATGTCAAAGTAAAGACAGATGAAAAACAGAGCGGTAAAAGTAAAAATTAAACAGTAAACAGTAAAAGTAAACATGAAGACATTAAGGGTTAAACAAAGATGAAAATACTTTCACCAGCTACAATGAAGTTTATCCAAAGTAAAAGTGAAAAAAAGTTGAAAGGAGTTTAAGGTTAAAAGATGAAATTAGAGCAAAATTGGTACATTCTTCAGAAATTTCCTGTTTAAGTCATAGTTTTGCAGAAACTATTGTGGTTAATCCAAGAAGTATTTTGAGAAACTGGACGAATTTTTTGTACTTAACAGGCCAAGCTACAAAAATCTATTTCACTTTTTACACAGGCATTACCAAGAGGGAGATAAGTGCATGTCTTCACAGCCTATTTTTCAGTTTGTGCAAAGTCCTGTTTTTGACATCTTTTTACAGAGAATATTTTGAACAGTGGGAGATGAATTTTGGGAAACTGAGAGAGGTTTATTTCAAAAACATTTGTATCTACAAAAACCTTTTTCATGTTTTACATATCTATCACGGATTGAGATATACAATTGTATCATTGGACCCTAAGTTTGCAGAATTTCTAGGGCAGAATGCACAAAGGAAGGATGTAGTTAGTGACTGGGATGCCTCATCATCAACTAAGAGTTGCAACCAAATTTGACTCTCTCTTATTCATCACCATAAATCCATAAACATAGTGCCAAATAGATTCATTAGTTTTGAATTTCCTTTATTTAAGTTCTATTAATGTAAACAATTGGAGATATTTGTGAAACTAATCTTGATATTTTTTCAAGATATTTCAATTTACAATTAGTATAAATACTTCTCCATTTGAAGTATTTTGTGTGGATTCAGAGACATTACTGTAATATTGATTATTTGGAATAAAGTGTTGTTGGGCTCAACTTTTGCATGGCTTGCTGGACAAAGAATTAATGCAAGGGACTTTTCTCAGAATTCTTGAATCAAACACCGGATCAATAAGTCTTCTATACCTTGTGTTTTAAAGTTTTCCTTGTTTATTATATCATCTATGTTTCACATCTGAATGATAAACGAAAAAGAGTAACTCAGAATATGCTTGATTGCACTCTGTTTTCAATCGTTATTATTCTCTATGTTTTCTTCTAAATTAGTATAAACAGTGAATTCTTAATTGCTCCTGTTTTCTAGTTCTTTCATTTTAACCATTTAGTAAAGAATTCTTAATTTCTCTTTATTGATGGTTAGTCATGTTCTACTCTCTTAACTATGTTGAAGGATTCTTAATTTCCCTTCACCTATCTTAAAGCCATTCCATCAATTCCAAGTCTTTATTTGTTCCCTGTTTGATTATCTTACTCTGTGAAACCATCATTTGTTAAGAAACCAAGTTTGGTTAAGCCATCTTCTTTGACTCCATTAGCCCAATGGCCTAAATTAGTCAGTCCTACCATTTGCTATTGAATCTCACCACCCAAACTCAAACAAAACTCCTAAACTTAATAACTAGCCTAATATATTTCAAAACAAAGCTAAAACTTAAAGAGAGAGCCCTCTCTGGATACAGATTGACTAGATTCTGTGTCTAAAAGATTGGTTTGTGGTTACCTCGGACCCTTTCCCCTTCTTACAACTTCTAGGAAAATCTGAGTGATAACATAGTGGTGACTCTGTTGGGGACCTAAATAATTTGTTTGTTACTATCGTTTACTTTATAAGCTACAGATGGAGCCTGAAGTTAGCCAGGTAGCCTTTGAAATGCTCTTGCTTTGCAATTGCAGAAGTAAATGAATGCTGCTTTAGTCTATCTCTAGTCTAGTTTATGGATTGAACATCTGGTTTCAAATACTTGATCAGTTCCTCTTGTCAAATAAGTCTTTAAGAAAGTTTAAATCTCATATCTAAAGCCTCTTAAAGAAATCATAGAAGTTGTTTTGAAAATTCATAAAAAAACAAAATAATCATAAAACACTCAAAATTTGGTTTCCTGAAGAACTAACTTTTTCTTCAGAATTGTTTTATAGGTTTAGATCTGATCTATGATGGTGGACAGGGATCAGACACACAAAGGTTAAAATCATCCACCTGGTGACTCCAAAATCAATTTCACTACTAAGACTCCACTGGAGGAATGAACCTGAAAGAACAATATGAAAAAATCAGGCTTTTAACTTGGATTGTTGTCCAAGACATTATGTTCGTTCTAAACTGATAGAGTTTTCCAATGTATATTGTATTTTAGACAAGATCTTAGAGTAGTTTTTAATTTATCTCTTTTGAAAATTGTAAATATAAAATCTCCATCCACATTTGAGCATCATTCTTCTGACTCTTTTGATATCATTTTCCAATCAAGACACTGTTGATCAAAGATCCAGAGCTTCAAGTTTCAGAGCAATTCCACAACCAAATAATCCATATTCCAAAGCATTAATAGTGATACAGGATGACAGGGTTTGTGGAAAATCTTTCATTTGATGAAATTTTAAATGAATTCAAGGATGAGTTATCAAAATTTCAGTTTGATGAAGATTTTTTAAGAGTTGTATTTATAATTGTCAAAATAATAAAATACTCTCATGAAACTAAAATGTGTTTTATTAATTTAGTTGTTGAAAAAGATGAAAATGAAATTAAACTTTTGCATTCTCAAATTCAGTCATATAATTTTCAAGATCCTAAAGAATTCTTACAAAATCTTCCTTCTCCAAACCATGAGGAAATTGTACTAACTTTTGATTTGCAGATTGAGGATGATTATGCTTTCAAGAGAAAGACTAAAGAATTAGTTGCAGGGTTTAGTATTGAGGATACAACTGATAAGTTAGACAATGAAGGCCCAGAAGAAACTATCACACTTTATGCTTTTGTTGATCCTATAGCAAATTATATGGAGGTTCTTCTCAACTCAAATTCTTTAACATGTTTTCTCTATGAGGACCAAATACATTAGCAGTGGCCTTTATATATCACAATTTCGATTATGTGGGTACATGATCAAATTATGCTTCTGATTTCATTGACAATCAGTCAAGCAGTTCATTTGTTTTTGCAGTTGCTTGATTGGCTTCATTGGCATTTTTGTATTGTTTAATTCAACCTGATTTTAAATAATATTGAGTAGGTATGATTTCAGTTTGATTTAATTCAGTTTTCAGTAGATTATGAAATAAATCCTAAAATATTTTAATCTAATCAAAAGGCCCTAAGATATTGATGATTTACTAATTTGGTTTGAAGGTCACAACACCTTTTAGTTTTAGGTTAGATCTCAAGTTGTGCAGGAAAAGGTTAAAAAGATTTTTGATAAAAAGACCAAGACTGAACATTCCTACCCAAGTTACGAGGTGCTCCAGTGGGATTCAAGTAGTAAGAATAAAGGTTTAGTGTGGATTGGATAATAACTTGCTGAAGCTGAAACCCGAAGAGAAGGCCCTAAGCTTCACAAGTGTTACTGTCATATATATAATAAAGCAACCAGCAGAAGGAGATTTCAGAGCACAGTCAAAGTCTTTCAGAAGGCCATATGACCTGCTGCTCTTGACTTTCCACCAGAAAAAGCCATCCCCAAGTGGAGCCAATGTTATGCTCCTATACCAATAGGTGCCATATTTTATGATTGACTTGATGAGCTCTGTACTATGTTCATACCTTTCCTTATTGCAAAGGTTTTCCATATTTTCAAAAAAATCAAAAAATTTAAAAAATGTAAAGTGGGTATACCCTAAAAGAAAAATCAAAGGGTGAAAAAAATAAAAATTGTCAAAAAATGAGAAAAAATGAACCCCAAACAAAAATAGACCAGGAAAGTGTGCAAGTCTAAATGCCACTACTATTTCATTTTCTATAATAAGCAATTATGTGCAACTTGTCAAACTTATGCCACAATTGATGAAGAGTCAAATAGCTTAAACTTGGCTCATTCATTTTTCAATTTCATGCTTTAGAGATAGAGAATAAAAATTTGAGCAAACAGTGTAAACTTGGCAGATAAAGTAGATAGGTAGAGTAAATAAAAAGGAGCAATAGTGTAATCTGAGCCCTTGGATGTAATAAGTGCAGACTTAGGTAGGCTTGCTATGTAAAGAAAAGAAGAGTTGATAAGGGTTTGCCACTCTAAGTGCACCCAAATAAAGAAGAAAAAATGTCAGGCTAAAGTAGGTAAGGTTGGTAGATGTTGTTGCAGAATGATACTTGTGATGGATCATGTCTCTAAATGTGTTAACTTTTACTTTTATCACAAGTGCAAGGTAGACATTATGCTTAATACAGTTCAAGCAAGAGAAGGTCAAATAATTAACTTCCATTCACATTTTTCCCTAAAAGATTTCACTAATTCCACCTAAAGTATTAAAGCCTTTGAAAATCAAAGGGGCTCAGAGCATTTCTCTAACTTTTGGAGGGACCGGACCCTCGACCCAATGATCTAAAAGCCTAAAGTACTTGGAACCACCATTAATCATGTATTTCATTCCATAAAGTTTTTCTTAAGTAAGTTCCTATTTTACTTAGGAAAATACATAACATCACCTGTAAACCCCTTTTCCCACTTTAGCCTAAGTTTTAATGTAAATTTTAACATTTACTTACCGCTCATTTTCATTCACAGTCATATTAACTTTAACACATAGTATATAACTCCCAAATAAATTTTAACGCTTCCCGTAGTATTTAATTAAATATAAATCCCTAAAGTATTATATATACCGCCACCCGGTTGAATACAACCATAGTCAACAGTTAAATGGGATTAACGAATTTATCATAAATTCGTTAATAACCAAAGTCCTCCGCCCCACCGAATGGAATTAATTAACCCTCTAGTTTAATTAAGAACCAACCCTCGACCAATCGCATTGACCGTGATATGATTAGAACATTGTTAATTATACTGGACCCACCGCAAATAAAGTTCCGCCATATCCCTCGCCTGTCCGCCGTCCGATCTCTCCCTTTTCATCTAATGGTTGACATCGATAGCGTGCCCCCCTGGTGACCGCGCTTTAACTCGCGATCACCAGGTGGTTTTCCACCCGTACCTCCACGACGCATTGCGCACTCCATATGCTCTCTCACCCCTGACCCAAAACCGCCCAGCCTCAAAAGTGGTGTGATAGAAACCGCTTACCACCTTCTACTAAACGACAAAATGTCTAATCATTCATCCTTTCACCCGCCAATACCAACCATTTACCTGTTTAAACACAAAAACCCCAGTGTTGCTCATTTTCATCTGATTGTGTAGTAAAACACTGTGTAATCCAGCTGCGCCACTCGAAGCCTCTGTTAACCAATTCGAGCATGGTTTACTTCCCAAAAATCATTCTGGACTCACTCCACAGGCCTCTCAAGCTCAAATGAAAACTTTTCGACCTCCCCTACAAACCAATGCTTTCTTAACAATTTGTTTTGTTTTACAGGTGATCAGAAGATCGCATCCTTGGATAAACAGTCTTAATACTAGTCATAAGACCTATTTACTCTAATATTGTTATCAAATCTATTCAAATAGAGATAGAAGATAAAACATATAGTAAAAAGACAAGCAGAGGAAACATGAAATTAAACGATTTACTATTGAAATAGACAGTAAAAACCTAAAATATACAGTGAAGGTAAAAGGACAAAGTAAAGAACAGTCAAAGTGTATTAGGATTAAAGAGTATCAGATTGAAAACCAAGTCAAGTAAATCAGCTAGCATGAAGGTAAACAATAGGGAAGACAGTTACAAAACAGAGTATACAAATTCATGTCAAAGTAAAGACAGATGAAAAATAGAGCGGTAAAAGTAAAAAGTAAACAGTAAACAGTAAAAGTAAACATGAAGACATTAAGGGTTAAACAAATATGAAAACACTTTCACTAGCTACAATGAATTTTATCCAAAGTAAAAGTGAAAAACAATTGAAAGGAGTTTAAGGTTAAAATATGAAATTAGAGCAAAATTGGTACATTCTTCAGAAATTTCCTGTTTAAGTCATAGTTTTGCAGAAACTATTGTGGCTAATCCAAGAAGAATTTTGAGAAAATGGAACAGGTTTTTGTTCCTAACAGAACAAGCTACAAAAATCTATCTCACTTTCTACACAGGTATTACCAAGAGGGAGATAAGTGCATGTCTTCACAGCCTATTTTTCAGTTTGTGCAAAGTCCTGTTTTTGACATCTTTTTGCAAAGAATATTGTGAACATCTAGAGATGAAGTTTGGGAAACTGAGGGAGGTTTATTTCAAAAGCATTCATATCTACAAAAACCTATTTCATTTTTTACATATCTATCACGGATTGAGATATAAAAGTTTATCGTTGGACACTAAGTTTGCATAATTTATGGGGTAGAATGCACAAAGGAAGGATGCAGTTAGTGACTGGGATGCCTCATCATCAACTAAGAGTTGCAACCAAATTTGACTTTCTCTTCTTCATCACCATAAATCCATAAACACAGTGCCAAACAGATTCATTAGTTTTGAATGTCCTTTATTTAAATTCTATTAATGTAAACAGTTGGAGATATTTGTGAAACTAATCTTGATATTTTTTCAAGATATTTCAGTTTACAATTAGTATAAATACTTCTCCGTTTGAAGCATTTTGTGTGGAACCAGAGACATTGCTGTAATATTGATTATTTGGAATAAAGCGTTGTTGGACTCAACTTTTGCATGGCTTGCTGGACAAAGAATTAATGCAAGGGACTTTCTCAGAATTCTTGAATCAAACACCGGATCAATAAGTCCTCTATACCTTGTGTTTTAAATTTTTCCTTGTTTATTATATCATCTATGTTTCACATCTGAATGATAAATGAAAAAGAGTAACTCAGAATATGCTTGATTTCACTCTGTTTTAAATCGTTATTATTCTCTATGTTTTCTTCTGAATTAGTATAAACAGTCAATTCTTAATTGCTCCTGTTTTCTAGTTCTTTCATTTTAACCATTTAGTAAAGAATTCTTAATTGCTCTTTATTGATGGTTATTCACATTCTACTCTCTTAAGTATGTTTAAGGATTCTTAATTTCCCTTCACCTATCTTAAAGCCATTCCATCAATTCCAAGTCTTTATTTGTTCCCTGTTTGATTATCTTGCTCTGTGAAACCATCATTTGTTAAGAAACCAAGTTCAGTTAAGCCATCTTCTTTGACTCCATTAGCCCAATGGCCTAAATTAGTCAGTCCTACTCTCTGCTATTGAATATCACCACCCAAACTCAAACAAAACTCCTAAACTTCATAACTAGCCTAATATCTTTCAAAACAAAGCTAAAATTTAAAGAGAGAGCCCTCTCTGGATACAGATTGGCTAGATTCTGTGTCTAAAACATTGGTTTGTGGTTACCTCGGATCCTTTCCCCTTCTTACAACTTCTGGGAAAATCTGAGTGATAACATGGTTGAAATGTCTATAGAAATGGTTTCTTCTATGTTAGACAAATTACGCTTAAAATCTACCGAATCTATTATAATAGAATTCGAAAAGAAATCTACAATTGAAAGGTGTACTAGCTCATCTGAATAATCTTCACTTTAATCTGGAAGATGGGAATGATGATGATAATATCCCCATGGTTATTCTCCTATCATCATTGATTGGATGTTTCCCTCATCTGTAGAATGTATACAAGCAAAAGGATCTGAAGAAGTACTGTATTTAGGTGAATGTGGATTTGGAAATGCTGCACAAGCAAGAAAAATTGATTGCTATGCAAGCTCGATAGGGCTTAGCGGCATAACCTCATTAAAAATTTCATCTTCAATACTATTGGTGATCCTCTTTAATTCAAATGAAGTAGAGGATAACATATTACATGTCTCGACTCTCGCAACTTTCGAAATTTGAGATGGTGGAGGAAGTGTAAAAGTACTCATTAGGGAGGGATCTTTGAAAATACCTACACCAATAGATTGAAGTGAAAGTGGTGGTCCATTAGCAAATGGAATGCTTCCCATAACTTGAGAACTAGAGGTAAAAAATGAGGTTTGGTCGATAACTGTTATTCCACCTTCATGAGGAAATGCAATTGTACGAAAGTACGTGGAAACAACAACAACCATAGCATAAACCCATGGTCGTCCAAGTAAAATGTTGTAGTCAAGGGGTCCGTCAACCACCTCAACCTCAACAGTTACTGCTTTGCCCCCTAGCTCTAATTCCAAATTATTCAAAATCCCACATGAAGTATACGTTCTTCCATCAAAATCTTTCAATGTAGTTGGTAATCTTGACAACGTAGGTGACCCCAGCTTTTTCTAGCAACTCATTGACATAATACAGGTAGAAGCTCCCTCATATATGATAGTTCAATGAGTATTTTGTTTAGAGCTTTAATCTGAATTATAAAATCTAATTGTGCTGGTAACTGGGGCGTATATCCTGAGTGATTAAAAACCACAAGATTAGAATCTGTTGGATCTACTCCTCCTATTGCTGACAGTAAAGCATGCCTCTGAGAGGGGCAATTTTGCAACACCTCAAGCGTTGACATAGCAAAAGAAGACGAAGAAAAATCATCTACTATGTTGTAATTTTGAGCATCTTGAGCTCGAGGGTTGAACGTTGATTTGTGCACGACTCTCTTCAGTGGTTTTATTGTTAACTCTGGTGCAATAGGTAGTGGAATATTTTCTGATGTGGTTGAAGTTTAAGAACTAGGTTGATCAGTTGCCTGATTATTTGACGACGATGGTGGATTACCATAATATTTACTATGTGTCTGAACCAAAATTTCATATTTAGGTTTTGAGATGGATAACATTAATACCTAGGATGTGGAAGCATTTTCTGTTGCAACCAAATTGGTATCCGAGTTTAGAAACAGATCTGTCAACACTGCGGATGCGGTAGAAGTTTTTAACAGCTTAGAAACTTTCGAGCGGTGAGGACAATCTCTTGTAAAGTGCTAGTCATTACATATCAAACATGGATAACGAGGTTTCTTTCCTGGTTTAGAGGAATCAGATGATTTCTCTTGAGGAGGGTTTTTAGTTTTCTTTTTATTTTTCCCCTTCTTCTTGCTTCCTAGTTGCTTTTGATTCTTACCTTTGTCAGATGACACAACATTAATCTCGGATGTAGGAAACTCAGATGCATTTACAATTTGATTCAAAATGGCAAGCGATTAACCAGATGGTTTACTTGCTATTTGCATGCTCGAGGAACTGGTCACACTGTCGCCAGCATGAGAGTCCCTAATCAATGGTGGAGGTGGAATGGATTGATTTAGGTGCAGTACATGTGGAATTTTGTCATAGAGCATGCCAGATTGTGTGTAAATCAAATCCAAATATTGGCACGAGCAATCACTTGCTCTTCTGTAACAACTACACCTTTAGCCACATCCTCGGTGATAGATGCCAATAAGGACTTATTGAACCACTCAGCTAGAAGCTGATCAGGAACATAGGTTTTAACCATTCAATGATGACGATGCCATTCATGAATATGATCTGATATGTGAGTAGAAGTCATTTGTTTAAAGTTGGTTAAAATTTCCATTCTAGTTTCATATCTGATGGATAACTGGAAGTGGGTCAGAAAGGTAGTGGCTAAATTGGTGAAATTATTAAAAGAAGCTCTCGGCAATTCAATGTACCACTTAGCAGCTGAACCAGTAAGCGTTCTTTGGAAAAGACGGAGTCTTATCAAATCATCATTCAAGGAGTTTGAAGAACACCATAAATGATAAGTCATGACGTGATTTGATGGGTCTTCTCTGGGATTTCCATTAAACTTTGGAATATCAGAAGGCAACTTATGAGGAACTACCAGCCACCAGGGCGCATATAAAATTGGATATGTTAGTGTCAGTCTTGAGCCCTCCATCGGTGATCAAAAGCTCTTTGCATTATGCATAGGTATGTGTCTCATCACTGTCAGTTTTTCATCCCGTTAGGCATGCCATAAAACTGATGGAGGAGCTGGTCCTTGTTCCCTTCTTGGCTTTGTTGGATTAGATCATATCATTTAAATGAGCTTGTGTTACACTTGTTTTATTTTTGTCTTGAAATCCCAAGTCTTAGGTCTAGGGTTTTGGTCAAAAATCACTGCAAGGTCATGAGTCAAAGGTCTAATAGTCCCCAGCAAGCCGAAAGGAGGTATGTAAATATGTTCCATTGATATTTTTCATCAGCTACAACTCATTTATACCTTGGATTTAAAAACTCTGTTTTTAAACCCAAGGTCATGTGAAATTTGCAAAAATAAGG